>NW_010729204.1:1122442-1142741 GCF_000365185.1 Nelumbo nucifera
GGCATTGAAGTTGCAAGATCAAAACATGGAATTTTTATCTCTCAAAGGAAGTATGTCTTGGATCTCCTTCAAGAGATAGGGAAACTTGGAACAAAGGCAATCAACACCCCTATTGATCATAACCATAAAATCAATGCATTAGAAGGTGAACCAGTAAAGGATATTGGGAGATATCAAAGACTTGTGGGTCGGCTGCTATACTTGTGTATGACAAGACTAGACATTTCCTATGCAGTAAGTGTAGTAAGTCAATACATGCATGCTCCACGAGTCTAGCTTTGGGAGGTAGTTGACAAGATTCTTGCTTATCTGAAGGGACACCCAGGCAGAGACATATTGTTTACTGATCATGGACAGTTGAAACTAGAGGCTTATACAGATGCAGATTGGGTAGGATGCCTTGATGACAGKAGATCAACYTCAGGAGTGTGCACCCTTGTTGGGGGTAACCTTGTCTCATGGAAGAGTAAGAAACAAACAGTGGTGGCAAGATCAAGTGTTGAAGCCGAATACGGGGCCATGGCACATGGAGTTTCAGAACTTCTCTAGATCCGTTCCCTATTAGAAGAAATTGGTGTATAGGTAGAAGAACCTATGATGATATACTGTGATAATTAGGCAGCAATTAACATTTCCCATAACCCAGTCCAGCATGACCGAACTAAGCACATTGAAGTGGATAGACATTTTATCAGAGAAAGGGTAACTTCTAACCCAGTCCAGCATGACCGAACTAAGCACATTGAAGTGGATAGACATTTTATCAGAGAAAGGGTAACTTCTGGAGAAGTTTGTCTTCAATACATTGCTTCTGATCTACAGTTCGCTGATGTTCTCACAAAAGGTGTTGCAAGGAACAAGCTGGAGCATGATCTATGCAAGTTGGGAATGTGTGACATTTACTCTCAACTTGAGGGGGAGTGTTGAGTTGGTCCGAGTTGTTTTTTATTTAGTTAGGAAGTTGTTGGGCTTTAGGCCCATTAGTTTATGTTTTTTCAAGTTGTGATTGTTCAGCAATATTAGTAGCCACCCTACTAAGGGCATCCTTGTAATATCTCATCCTTTAAGTTAAGTATAAATATAATGAGAGGTAGGCGGCTAGGGTCAATTCTGAATCCTGGTTGACTTCCTACTCTTTTCTTCTTCTCCTTTCTTCTCTACTGCTGAAATCTTCATCTTCCCCCTCTTTCCTTTCACAAGAAACTCGACTAAGTCTGCAATTAGTTATTTCTACTCTCTTATTTTGGGGGAAATTGGACCTTTCCAAACTACTTTAACTGGAAAATTAGCCAAGGGGTAGTGGAAGCCAAAGCAAAAAGAAAGAATGTCCAAGAGAAAGACTCAATAGCATTGGTAGTCCAAACTCTACAATCAGGTCTTATGGAATTTAGAAAGACTCCCTGCAAATACTCAAATAAGTTCCAAGATCAATTGCACTTCACACTATGGCCTCTCCGAAGTCCAATGTCCCAGGCAAATCTTGAATTAGATATGGAAACACAATATGGAATTGAAATGTTTGGTTGCATGACAGAGAGAGGTTGGGAAGTTTGAGCTATGGAGGCAAGGTCTTCACCATAGATCTTTCCACGATCTTATTTTATCCCTGCAAGAAACATCATACCATTCCTCCTTGTCTGTGCCTACTGGAACCATCACCAAAGGGAAAATGACATAAGACTAGTTGTCACCCCTCCTCATTATACCTTTTCTCTGATAGGTTCTATTGAGCTAAGTAGCCAACTCCTATTGCAAATGCTCTCTGTTTGATCATTGACTCTGTTCATTTGATCTTTGAAAACCCTGAATTCCTTTAAATGCTTCAATCTTGCCCCCAACAAAAGATGATCTGATATAGATCCTTTGGAATAAAAATCAAGGAATTTAATTCTCAATCATTTAAAGTGTGGCACAGATGAGGGTTCTAAACCACCTGGTCCCACACTAAGCCCCTCTATTTTTTTGGTGGTAAATAAGGTGTTTAAGAGAATCTCGAATAAAGAGGGATTTATGACCCAAGAAAAAAACAAAAATCCCCAATAGGATATAAAAAACACATTTCATCTCGCTCCAAGTAACAAAAAGCAGCCTCAAGCACAAAGGCAAAGCATAAAAACAATCCAATACTTGTCACCAAAACCAACATTTGCATCCGAAGCTCCATGCAATCCCACATTTTATCCGAAGCTTCATGCAATCCCACATTTCACTCCACCTTGACACATGCCAAAACAAACAAGCCCACATGCTGGTTTTCTACCCCCATCACCTCTCCCATTCCCCTAAAAATCCTAGAAGATCCATTCACTGTCTTGGTTAGAAGGCCAAAACCTTGGAAAATTCAGTCTCTGTTTTCTTCTTGCCTTTTCCTCTTGTCAGTTGTCACTTCTGGTTCCTCCACCCAGAACTCTCGAGACTGCTTTCTTTACAATGCACCTCATCAGTTCTAGTGATCAACTCCCTACTGGTCAAATGCTTACCCATCCTTTTTTATTCCAAATGTCTAAATGTGGCCTTGACATTCTCCTCACCTTCCAGAAAGAATTATCAGAGTGACCTAACCACAAGCCTTGTCCACTTGAAACTCCTAGCTATCACTCCATCCAGAGACAATTCAGTTCCTCCAACCTCCCTTCTATGATTTGTTGTAGGATAATAAATTTCTATGCATTGGAAGCACAGATATGCTTGAGTAATTTTCATCTTGTATTTTCTGCTTCCTTTTGGAAATGGATAATTAGAATGGCTGATGGATATAAATCCTATGTTTTGGTATGATCGCCTGTGTAAATAGTCCAGGTTGATGTGTATGCCAGTGTAATATTTGGTACAAGCAGCATACAGATAAAATTTATGTTATACTTTTCCTAGGTGCAACTTGAGACCATGGTTCAAGATATTGACATGCATTATACCAAAAAATGGGTATCATACATATTGATTGGTCAATACATCTTTTTTTTTTTTTTCAGCCTGATAATTGTCAGATAGGCTGATGAGGTTGTGTTCTATCATCACAAACATTCAAAAACCCCAAACCTTCTCTATTTCATCTCTCGGCAGCCTTCGAAACCGATATGATACTCCCCATATAGGTTTGAGGCAAATGATTTATTTCTTGTTGTGAAATCTGTCAATGTTCTGATGAAGAATGCAATGAGTATCTATATTCGGTCATCTCATTCACCAAAACTGTGCATTCATGTTTTTCTGCAGAATTTTACTGTTCACTTCATTGTAATATGATTTTCAGCAATATGGTTCTGATTACCTTTACCGACACTATATTCTTCATTTTTCACATTCAACCAGAGACATCAATGCCTTGGTTTGTTCTTCTACAATGAGCTGCTGCACATGTTCTATAGGCTCAGGATATGTGACTACAAGAATGCTGCTCAACATGTTGAGAGATTGGATGCTGCTGTGAAGGCTGATTTGCAGCAGGTGCAACATATCCAGGGCTTGATCACAGAGATAAATAACATAAATCGGAGCCTCTCTCGGTCTGACTTACATCCTAAGGAAAGATCAGCCCTGTTCCAAAAACAAAGTCAGCTTCAAGAGCAGCTGAGAAATATAACTGGATTGAGTTCAACCGGCAATGATTCTATGGAACTGCCTCATTTTGAAAAAGTGAAACAGAGATGGGGAGATAAGCTAGAGCTAGCACCTCCTCCGATAGATGGAGAATGGCTACCAAGGAGTGCTGTCCATGCACTGGTTGATCTTATGGTAGTCATATTTGGGCGTCCGAAAGGGTTATTTAAAGAGTGTGGAAGGCGTATTCAATCTGGATTGCATGTGATCCAAGGTTTATTTCTTTTCTTTTTTCCTTTTCCCCATTCCCTCTGGGCCACTTATATATTCCATGGATTTGGTTTGTCTTTATTGGTTTATTTGGTTGAGTTCAATATTTAAGCTTATAACTGAAGTTAAATCTCATGCTCATGTTTAATTTGTCATATTATACATTCCATGCAATTCCCCCCCCACCCCACACACACACACACTCCCCTAAATATAAAGTTCCATTTTCTGTAAATACAGCCTGTTGTGTGAGCTTAACTGGATGGTTGATTTGAGAGGTGAGATGGAAGGTACTAAAACTTAAGAATGGTAAAATGGTGGACAGAAGCCTGAGAATGAATTCTGGACCAGCTGGAATAGGTTGCATATTCCTCAATACCAGTGTATGCATGTTTCCAGCTTCCAGTGGTCCCATTGGAGGTTCCAACTCTACAGAAACCACTTTTAGAGCCCCTCCACATGGTGGTAGGTATCTGAAAACGAAATATATTTTCTTATACTAGGGTACTCCATGAATGCAATAAAAGGACTCAAAACATGAATAGTCCATTGGCCATGACAGGCTGGCTGTTAGTTGGCTGCAGAAGGAAGACTCAAGTCTGTGGAAATTCTTAAATGAGAAAAAGAAAGTTAACCAGCTAACTCAGAACATGGAAATTCAGTTTCAGTGGTCCAAGAGGAGTGCTAACTCTGTGGCAGATTCTTTGGCCAAACAAGGGGTGGGAAGAGTTAATCTCTTTTGGGCATTGCTGTAATTTGTTTTCTAATTTTAGGGAGGGTTAAGTGATTTTACCTCTCCCTGTTGTGACATTCTCTTTTCTATTCTTCTTAATAAAAGTTTCTGTTATCAATCAAAAAAAAAAAAAAAAAGAAAAAGAAAACATGAATGGTCCATTGTACTTGAAGCATCTCATCTCATCTCATCTGAACTCAAATCAACTCAGCTAATCCTTGTCCCAAGTTTATGTGGTCGGCTACATGAATTCTGTTCTGCCATTCTGCTTTGTTCAGTGCCATACTCGTTAAATTATTATCCCTTAAATTATTTTGCACTACTTCAACCCAAGTCCTTTTTGGTCTGCCCTTAACTCTTCTAGACCTTTTCAACATGTAATGTATCACTTTGTCTTCCCTATGCTTTAGTTGGTTTTCTCTGCATGTGCCCAAGCCATCATAAATCTACTTTCCCTCATTTCATCACCCATTGGAGCCATTCCTAGGTTCCTTCAAGTAAGTTCATTTTTGATCTTTTATCCTTTCTATTTTTTCCACTCATCCATCTCGATATTCACAATTCTGTCACTGAATTTCTGGATATGTTATTTCTTGACTACCCAACACTCATACAACATAGCTTGCCTTATAATTATGTTTTAGAAATTTCCTTTTAGCCTAAGTGGTATTCTCCTATTACAGATGACTATGGATGCACTACTCTGTTTTGCCTATTTTGCTCTAGTTCCAAGAGCAACATCCTCCTTAAGTTCGCCCTTATTATGGATTATCAAACCAAGGTAACAACAGTGGTCACATTGAGATATTTCTTGCTCTCCAATCCTAAGTGTACCCTCATTTCTGGCTATTATTAAATTCACATTCCTATTTTCTGTTTTAATCTACTTACCACAAAACCTCATCTTTTGATGCTAAATGAAATGAGGGAATCCTTGGGAAGTTTGCATTTTGGATTAGCTGGATCCTTGGGGTGTTGAATCTTTAGGAAGATGATCAGCAAGGAGCAAGGTCTGGGATTGGAATTTTTTTTAACCTGTATGGTGGCAGCACTGTAACTAGTTAGTATTTTTTTTATTGATAACCATGTATTTGTATTTATTGAGAAGAATGAATTTCTTTCTTCCCATAAAGACCAACATACAATCGCCCTAATACACCTCCACATGATCCTTCCTCTTTTCATTGGTTAGTTGCAGTAAGAGGGAGAAAACAGGCTTTGCCCATTCATTGGGGGGTTCCAACTACACGCAAAAAGGGAGAAAACCTATTCCCATATAGTTTTAGCAAAAAGGCAAGATAGCATTATGTGGTAACCAGTTTCCCCATCAACTTTGCAAAGAGTACACCTATGTGGGGATAAACAAGTTTTGGATTTCTTTCTTGGAAACCTATCACTTGCGTTAATCCTTTCCAAGGAAGTTTCCCAACAAAATCTCCCAACTTGAGGAGGAATGGACATACACCAGACCTCTTTAACAAGGAAGGACAGACCAGGAAGAGCAGCTGAGCAGGTGGCTGAGTTAAGGTTTTAAAAAAACGAGGCACAAGTGAAGGGACCCAAGGGAGAGGGGGTGACTAGAAGCAAGCGGCAAGGTGGGCTGGGGAATGGGAATATTAAGAAAAGGAATATGACATTATTGGGGAAATAATGGTTATGGAGATTTCCATTAGAAAGGGATAAACTATGGGCAAGGATAGTGGTTAGCATTCATGGGCTGGAGAGTAATGGCTGGGATCCGGAAATCCTGGCAAGGGCCACAAGAACTTCTCCTTGGAAGGCAATCCATAATCTCCTTCCAGTCTTCTCTCAATGGACCAAGTATGATTTGAATTCAGGTGACCTTATTAAATTCTGGGAACAGACTTGGGTAGGGGATTCTCCTTTGTCAAGCCAATTTCCATCATTGTATGCTCTCTCTGACCTTAAGAATGAGCTTATTTCTTCCTTTCAGTCCCTTCCGATACTTCCTCTGGTTTTGGATGGAATTTGAATTTGAGAAGGGCTGTTGGTGACATTGACTTAGAAGAAACTATGTCCCTCTTGGCAATCCTTGAAAATGTGTTTCTGAACCCCCAAAAGGAAGATTGCAGAATATGGATCCCATCCCCCTCGGGATCTTTCTCTTGTGCTTCTTTCTTTCAGTCCCTTTCTCAGCATCCTACTTCCCTTGGGATGCCTTTCCTTGTTAAAGAAATTTGGTGCAAGCCTATTCCACCTCGGGTTGGGAGTTTTTGCTGGGAAACTTTCTGGAAAGAATAAACACTTGTGATCTTCTTCAAAGAAAAAGACCCAAGACTTGTCTTTCCCCGCACCGGTGTGTTCTTTGCAAAGCTGATGGGAGAGACTGGGTACCACTTATTAGTGTCTTGTCATTATGCAACAACTATTTGGGCTTGGGCTTTGTCTATCTTTTGGGTGTAGTTGGATCCCCCCTTCGAATGCACAGAGTTTATTTTTCCCTCTTTTTTCAGTTGGCATGCAAAGAGGGGTAGGATCATGTGGAGGAGTGTTAGGGCTGCTGTATGTTGGTCTTTGTGGGAAGAAAGAAACTCCAGAATCTTCTCGGAAAAGGAGAGGGAAGCTGAGAACTTAATGGAGATTATCCACTTAAGGGTAGTGCACTGGCTGAAATCCATGGATTTGTTTTCAGACTTTTCTGTGGATATGCTGTTGAGAAATTGGAAAGAAATAGCAAAATCAGTCCAGGTCAAGAGGGTCATTAGTCCTTGGATCCCCCCTTCTGCTGGGTATATAAAGTTAAACTTTGATGGCAGCAGCTTTGGGAATCCAGGACAATCAGGAATTGGAGGGGTTTTCAGAAATGAGGAAGGAAATACTATAGCCCTTTTCTCTGGTCCAATTGGAGAGGGTGATTCTCTCAGGGCTGAGATATCAGCAGCCCTGGAAGGGATCCAAAGAGCAAGAGAACTGGATATTAGGAGGCTGATTCTTGAAGGAGATTCGGAGATAGTAGTAAGTTGGTTAAAGGAAGACAAGCCTGGGTTGTGGAAATACAACAATGAGAGGAAAAAATTTAAATGGCTGGCAAAAGATATTGAAGTTAAGTACAGCTTGGTTAAAAGAACTGCAAATGCCTTTGCTGACGGGCTAGCTAAGCAAGGGGTGTATAGGGCTTCATTGTTTTGGGCTTCTTTCTAATTTTGTTTTGTGCTTGTGGGGGATTTAAGACAGTTTACCTGCCTCTGTTTGATTGTAATACTTCCTAATTAATTCCAATGAAATTCTGTTATTGATAAAAAAAAAGAAATCTATGGACATTTTAAACCATGCCAAAAGTAGATCATACATAGAAAACATGGAAAAAATCCTATGTTTTTACCCCACATCTCTTATAGTGAGAGTCTGTTAACAGCTTTTAAGGATTGTCCTTTATTAGAGAAACTTCTATTATTCCATCTTTATTGATAATTCTGACAGTGCTAGATGCTAATATTTTCACAGCTTCTATTTTTCAATTCTTCCATACTGTCTATTAGATGGCAACTCTCATACATTTCCATGGAATCTTTCCCCTTCCCCTTCTTGGTGAGAAGAATGAAGGCTGGAAGAGTGTATTAATGTCTTGTGGTGGGGTCCACCTGGCACAAAAAAAAAATCATTCACAAATACTAGCAGCAGATGGACATGAGATTATTAAATAAAATGTGGACTCACAACTTGCCTACAAAAAAGCATGTTTTAATCTTTTTGTGATACACCTCCTAAACAACACCCCTTATCTTTGGGGGTGTTGAGCAACAAAGTCTTTGAATGTTGGCTTTCGCTTCTCTAGATGACTGTCTTCTTTGGACTTCTATCTATAAAATAAACCAGCTTATTCTTTACTTGTGAGATGATATAGATAAGTATTTTCTGCAGCCAAAGAGACTGACTTGCTGTGTCATGTGCAGAGGAGTTGGTGAAGTTGGGGATCACTGATGGTATGAGAGGTTAGTTTCCCATTCCCATATCATGATTGACAGTTCTATGTCATCCGACTCTGCCATCCTATTGTATGCAAAGGGAATATGAGCCATCTTTCCTTCTTGTATCTACCAGGCTAAAATAAATGCAACAATCAAAAACTTGGTATTATTGAGGGACCTAGAGTGTTTTGACACATGATCCTCTAAAATTTGAGGCTTTTGCGTTTCTCATCTTTTTCATGTCAGGACTCAAGACAAGCTTTACAATTTTAGAATAACCAACACTGGTTTCACAAAAACTTCTGTTGTGCAGAAGTAGATTTGCAGCATTCGGCCATCTGGATGGCAGGGGTGTATCTGATGCTT
The DNA here is from genome assembly GCF_000365185.1 of Nelumbo nucifera. The sequence goes on from NW_010729204.1 coordinate 1,131,281, forward strand.
CTAATGCAATTTCTGGAAAACAAAGTTGCTGTGGAGCTAACACGGTCAGAATTTGTTGAAGCACAAGAGGTATGTGATAGTGATATGCTCCCAGAACACTGGTTTGCATTTGGTCCATATTCCCCCCTTTGTGGTTGAGTCATTATTATCATAGTAGTATAGTACTATGCTGGTTTTCACTGTTAGGCGAGAGCTTAGATCCATTATGATGGATTTAGAATCACTTTCTCTCGGATTCAAATACGTGTAAATTGCTTGGCTGATTCACTGACCAAACAATGGGTGAACAGGGTTCATTTGTTTTATTGTCACTTACACATAGAAAGCATGTAAATAATAAGGAAATGGATGAGGTGAATAATGCCAGCCTAAGCATTGTGGGGTTTTTCATGCTTGGCATGCTTGTAAATATTTAATCTTCCTATTTAATAAAATCATGCCAATTACTAAAATCTATTATTGAATTTTTTATAGAATTCTGAAGCTTTAAACGTATGTGTAAGAAATCTATATTTGTGGGTCTGGCCTTTTCTTTTCTGATTTAACCTTGTTTTTGAAGGAAAGTAAAAGATGTGATAACTTGGTCTATAGCATATGAGAAAAGACTAATGGGTTCTCATTTATCCAATGTTTTAATAACTCAATTCAACTCAGTCTTAATACCAACTATTTGGAGTTGGCTACACAATTACTGTTCGCCATTCTGCTCTATCTGACAAATTATAGCCTTAATTCATTTTTTATCACTTCTGACCACGCTTTCTTTTGTCTTCCCTTGGTTCTTTTAGAGCCTTCTACTTGTACCAATTAACTCCTCACTGCTGCAGTCACTGATTGCCTATGCACATGACTAAACCATCTCAACTAACTCTTCCTCATCTTGTCACCAATTAGAGCTACTCCTAAATCATTTCTAATAAACTTATTTCTAATTCTGTCTTTTCTAGTCTTGCCACTTATCGATCTCCACACCCTCTTCTCTGCTAAATTAATTTTTTGAACATATTTTTTGATTGCTCAACATTTTGCCCCACACAGCAATGCTGGTCTTATTACTGTCTTCTAGAATTTTTCTTTAGCCTAGTTTGTTTACAGTGCAATTCTATTTGCATTGATGTGAAGGTAGGGGAATGCAGATATTCTGAGCGCAAAATCTGATTTGTTTTTGTTTTAGCTTGTGTTACTTTGTTCGTTTACACGGCAGATGATGTAAAACTAAAACCTGAATCAAAGCAATGTAAAACCTAAAGCAAAGGGAACCAGAATTTGCGTCCTTGTCATTTACACTCTCATGCATTTTTACTAGTGTAAATGAAATTGCACTGCAAAAAAATGGAGCCTTAGTCTCCTTGGTACATTTAGTGGTCTAATCAACATGATAATACTTCATAGACTGCATGCAGGCTAAGATTTCTTTGTATCAATTGCCTTTTTTTGGGAAGAAAAAAATACATCTTTTTTAATAGAAGTATCTTTCTGTGGAGGAATGTCGTATAGAGAGAAATAATTTCCCTAATCCTTTTTTCTAGAAGTAAGATGTTTAATTATCATCTCATTTAAGAAGGCTGTCCGACAAAGAAGCAAAACATTTTTATTTGAAGTCAAATCCAGTGCCTTACTCTGGGGAGTGGGAAGGTTTAATTGCTCCAGGGGGAGAGAAGGTGAACATTCTCCAATTTGCAGATGATACGTTATGCTTTGTGGATGCCTCCCCCTCACAGGTGGAGTTAATCCTTGGGATCTTATTTTGGTTTGAAGTGATTTCTGGTCTTAAAGTCAATTGGAACAAGAGTCAAATTATCCCAGTGGGTCAGGTTTCCAATTTAGCAGATTGTGCAGGAATCTTGGCTTGTCAGATTGAGTCCCTTTCAGTCAAATATTTGGGGCTCCATCTGGGGGTGAGTGGTGGTTCTTCTGCAATTTGGGAGCCGGTAATTGAGAATGGAGAGAAAGCTGGCCTCTTGGAAGGAAAAATACCTTTCATTTGGGGGTCGGGTGACTTTGATTAAGAGTACTCTCTCCAATTTACCCACCTATTTCCTGTCCCTTTTCTCTATTCCAAACAATGTTGCAAATCAGCTTGAAAAGCTCCAAAGGAGTTTTCATTGGAGGGGTTGGGAGGAGGAGAAAAAAGTGCATTTGGTGAGTTGGGAGCTAGTCTGCCTCCCCAAAGATAAAGGGGGGTTAGGCATAAGGAAATTGAATTCTTTTAATTCTGCTCTCTTCTGCAAGTGGATTTGGGGATTTGTGGTAGAAAATGATGCCTGGTGAAGATCTCTCATTGGTAGCATGGTGTGGAATGGGGTGACTGGAGAACGAGGGACCCTCCTCCCAATTGGGGTAACTCTTTGTGGAAAGGGATAATGAAAAATTTTTCAGCTCTTGCTGCTGGGGTCTCAATTAAAGTTGGCAATGGTATTAGGACCAAATTCTGGAAGGACTCTTGGTGTTTGGATGAACCCCTTGCTGATTCCTTTCCTCTCCTCTTCCAGTGTGCTTCAAATGAGGCTTCAGTTGCAGAGTGTTATAGCGTTTCTGGTGGTTCAGTTCTTTGGTCTCCTTCATTTAGAAGGAACCTTTTTGATTGGGAGGTGGATGAGGTTTTGAATCTGTTGACCTGTCTTCAGAATCATGAGCTGGATTACAGTTCAGAGGATAAGTGGCTGTGGAAGTGGAACTCAATGGTGTGTTCTCTGTCAAATCTCCGGCTTCTAACCTCTGTAGTAGGGGTGTTCCTGATTTCCCTTGCCATCAAGTGTGGAATCCCACCAGCCCAACTAAATCTAACTTCCTAGTTTGGACTATGGCTCTTAATAAATGTCTTACTAGAGCAAACCTTGTGAGAAGGGGCATTCAGATTTTGGACCTGTCATGCAGCCTGTGTGGGAATAGTGCTGAATTCACTGACCATTTGTGCATTCACTGCCCGTTTTCTGCTCAGCTGTGGAGTCATTTCCTCAGTTCCATGAACTTAAGTTGGATCATGCCGAGGTCGGTTAAGGAGCTGTTGTGTTGCTGGAAGCTCATGGGTTTGAGTAAGAAAAAGAAGATTGTTTGGAAGATGATTCCTATTGCTGTGTTTTGGTCCATCTGGTCTGAGAGGAATAGAAGGATGTTCTGTAACAAGGCTCTAAGTCTGGAAGAGCTAATTCAGAAAACAGTGGGCAAACTGATGTCTTGGGTGTCTGTGTCTGAGGATTTCAGAAATTGTAATGTGTCAGCTGTTTTTCTTTCTAGTTCCTGGTGGAATGTGTAATTGCTGATTTGATCAATTGGCCTTTTCTGGGACTGATCTCAGCCTCCCTTGTGTATTTCCTATCTCAATAAATATTACTTTACCTTTTCCCAAAAAAATAAAATCCAGTGCCTTGGATGGGACCATCCTTTCCACTGTGGGGAGAAACATCTTAATGGAGAATAACCCATTTGTCTGATAAAGTTTATCAAACAAGTCTAACAATAAATCTTCTTCCTGATTTACATGGGACGCATCCACTGCTGTGTGGTATACATAATGTGGGGGAAATCTGTTGCAATAGTTGGCCATGCATCTCACAATGGATATCTTCCAAGCTCCCTCTCCCCCAATATTATTATTATCTAGTTGAGGGAATGCTTGAGGATCCTCTGCTATAGACGTGCTGCAAGACTTCTGTGCTGATTACTCTCCAAGCAATGACTCTATGAGAGCTTGTGAGGATTACTCTCCAATCTCCGTTATAACTTGCTTGGAGTAGTCTTATTCATCAGCCAGAAAGGCCTCAAGCCTTTCTTACAATTGCACCGTTTGCTTTTAACAATTGCACCTTGTGCTGATTTTTTTTTTTTTTTCAATTTTATGTTGTTAAGAGGTTGGATCCAAAACACTACTTGTCTACTATGAAATCAACTTGGACTCCCTTTCTTTTTTAGAAACCCTTTCCTTCCCTCAAGAAACACTCCTGAATCACAATGTTTTACCAATCATTCTCCATGCTTTACCTAATTGACAAGGGTGATCACAATGTTTTAAAAGCGCAAGGCGAAAAAAGGCGCAGGAGTCAATTTGTGCCTGAGGCACAAGGCACAAGGCGAGGCGCGTGCCTTTTTAAGCAAGGTGCAAAAATAGAAAAAGGCTAAAAATAAAAAAATAAAAAATGCCAAAAACATTCAAAAAAATGCAAAAAAATCAAAAAATTATTAAACATAATATTAATAAAAATATAAACTTTAATTTTAAAATAAATGTTTTAAAAAAACTATTATCTAATATTAAAATACATAAATATAACATGTAAAGCATATTCAGTGAGAATTTAAAAATAAAATCAAATATATAAAACATTTTCAAGCATATAAAACCCCCACACTTTTTTTTTCTCAATTGCATTACTTCAAGCAGCTAATGTGATGTAAAACATATTACATTCCTGATTCTACGAGCTGCCTTTGTACCATGCCCCTCAAGGCAAGCCCAAACAAGTCCACGTTAGGTCTTAAATTCTTAGTTCTCACACAAAAAATAATGGTTTTATAGTTTTAATTGCTTTTTAAGAAGACATTTTTTTAGGATGAATGAATGGACAACATTACCAAATAGGGGGTAATCATGGGCTGGGTTGGGCTTAGTACTAATGATAAGAATTGTTGCCCAAGCCTAGGTACGGCCCGGCCTAGCCTCCAAACCTAAAATATAAGTCTGGGCCGGGGTTGGGTTTTGGGCCTAACATCAAATAAATGGAAATTTAATTATTTATGTTTTTTTTTTGGAAAATTATATTATATGATGTACAATACATGAAAAATTGGTTAATTGGGTCCAAGCTTGGCCAGGCTTGGCTTGGCTTGGCTTTGGGCCTATGACACAAAAAATAAGGTATTGGGCCTTTTGGCTTCAACACATGCTTGTCTGTCCTTATATAGTGTAGAGAACACTGATGTGGGCCCCACTGCAGTGGTCCCCACTGTGTTCGTAGGACAGCATGTGTAGTTATTTGTTTCAGTTATAATAGTGTCAGTTTGAGTCAGTTTGTTAATTTAGTTGTTATTTATTTCAGCTTTTATTTACTTTATTTATTATGTAAGTACTAAGGGCAGATGTGTCCTTTCCATTGTGTACTAAACATAACCTATAAATAATAAGAAAGTGGCGGCGGTAGATTTGTCAGAATCTGTTCCTCCTTTCAATCACTTGTGTTCTCCTGTTTCTCTTCTATTCTCTCACTTTTCTTCTATTTTGTAAACCTAAAACCTATTAGGATTCAAGACTGATTACAGTCTTGATCTTCTACTTATAGATAAAGGGAAGGCCTTCTTTCCAACTCCTAGGGAATGTGTGGGACATAGGACAACGCTCACTATTGAGTGTTCTATTGTTGTTCCATGTCCCATACATTGCCTAGGAGTTAGAATGGAGGCATTTCCTTACTCTGAATAAGGATAAACAACTCTAGAGAACAAGTTTGGTTTGATTCATGGTCAACTTGTGAATACACACACACACACACACATTGCGGGCTAGGCTGAGTCGGGCTGAGAATGATATTGGTCCTACAGTTGGGATTTTAAATCTTTTTGAGTCAAGATATTGGTCCTACATTATTTTGACTAGTGAGCATTTGCATGGTAGGCATGACTTTGATATTGTGTTTGGTGGTAATACCTTATGTATGCATCTTATTCGATGATATGCAGTGGAACAAACAGAATATGAAAAATTGAAAGCATTAAACTTACCTGATATGCCATGTACATTAATTAGTGTGCACATCATATATGCATGTTGCTAATTAATACAATTTAATTTGGTAGAATCTTTTTAAGCATGGTTTCTGTTTTTATGCCTTGCATCAATGAAAAATATTGTACTCCAGTTGTATGGATCCATGGTCGCTAACACTTTCTTTTTGGTTTTGTCTTGTAACGACTTCTATATATGTTTTGCAGTTTTCAAGGAAAGACCAAAATCATTTGTTACTATTGTTTATCACTTTATCTCATAAAGTCTGGTTGAATCATTTCTTTCTTTCTTTTTATTTTGAAAAATCATCCAGGACAGAATATTTTTGATTTACAGACTATTTTATGTAACCTGCTTCCAATTGTATTTTAATCTGATCTTTTTTAGTGACAAAGTTGCAGAGAAATTTAAAATAAGAAATTCTAGCCTGATACTGGGATTTCTAATCTTTTGCAAATTGATTTATAAGAATTGTTACCTGATTATAGGATCATCTTCATTTTGTGCATAAAAAACTATGTTTTGCAGGCCCTATTGCAGATGAAAAATTGGTTTTTTCGTTTCCCAACAATCTTACAGGGATGTGAGTGCATTATTGAGATGCTTAGAGGACAGTATGCACATTCCCTTGGATGTTTTAGTGAAGCAGCACATCATTTTATTGAAGCAGCGAAGGTTTGTTGTTCCAGATCTCCATGCCTTTTCTGTTCGAAAAAATAATAATTCCAACTTTTAACAAACTTAGTATTTTGTATATGATTTACTTCTAATACTGTAATTGCTCTGATGTTTCAATTTCTGATATGTTTTATGCTTAACTGTAATTGCTCAGCGAGTGGAAGCCAGAAGATATAAATCTGCAAAATGAAAACCATAACTAGAAAAATAAACAAGAAATCACAACCAGAACAAGAAACAAAAACAATAGGCAAGAAGATAGGTTTATGTTGTTTTGATGGATAGCCTTCATTCAGGCAGCAACATGAATTAACAATGAACCATAAAAGAATACATTAAATTTTGGAGAGAACCCATGAACCATATAACAGAAACAATGTCTTAAATAAGCCCATCACAGTTCATTTGCTGGACAAGGCACATACTTAATGGCTTGCTGAAATTCTGGGGTGCAACGTGCAAAGCGGGGAACCTGGCTACTACTTATTCGGGTCTTCCCTTGGATGCCAAACAGTGTTTTAAAAGGCGTGGGAGGTGTATGCCTGGAGACACACCTCCAGGCGAGGTGCCCCCAAAACACCTGGGGCCAAAAAAACTCATTTGAAGGGTGCCCTTTCACAGTTTTTTTTTTTTTGAAGGATAAAAGGAAATTTCATTAAACTGAAAAAAGTAGTACATCTCAGAATGTTGGTTGTCTAGTTGACAAACCAACAATATAACAGAACTACACTGTAAAAGAGTCAAAATTACAAGGATTCAGTTCCTAAGTGCTTCAAATACCCCTGAAAACCATAAAATTTACAACTCCCCCTGACATCCCCAAAGCTTTAAGCTCCACCCAATCTCCTCCCTCTTCACCCCATACTTCGAAACATGATCCTCACTATCTCCCTCTTCCTTCCCTCATAACATTCCAACTGAGAATCCTCAACTTCCTCATGGACAACATCCTCAATCTGGATGGTTAGAACGTTGGAAACAATACAACATTCTTCTCATTTTGTTGATTCTCCTTGGTTAAACTTAGACTTTTAAAGTTTGTAAATATTAAAATCTTGGATAAGAATGGGTGACAAAGAATTTTGTATGCCAAGGGAAAATTAACTCTGAGAACTAACTTATTGGATGATGACTTATTTTTCAGCTTACACAGAGCAAATCAATGCAAGCAATGTGCCATGTATATGCAGCTATCTCTTACATCTGTATTGGTGATGCGGAATCATCCTCCCAGGTCTTTTTTCTTCTTTTACAGTTAGAAACTTGTTTTTATCTTAGTGCTTCTTTTTATCCCTGATGCAGTTATTCTATTTTGACTTCGAGTATATTTGATTGTGGAATGTTTTTATGCTGTTTGCAGGCACTTGGTTTAATTGGACCAGTTTACAGAATCATGGATTCTTTTGTTGGAGTGCGAGAAAAAACTTGTGTCCTTTTTGCGTATGGCCTTCTATTGATGAAACAGCATAATCTACAAGAAGCAAGGTAGATATTGTCGTTTAACCCTTTCTGTCACACGGATGGAGGCCATTTTGAAAGACGTTAGTGTAGCATGACCAGTACATTCTACAAAAACATCCTGTTAAATTTAGCAATTCTGGCATTTTTATTTTTGACTGAGGCCTTAATGAATACTTCTTAAACCTAACCAATATACTACTCAATACAGAATTAGATTGGCCAGTGGCTTGCGGATCACACATCAACAATTGGGGAATATTCAACTTGTTTCACAGTATTTAACAATTCTTGGTAGTTTGGCTCTTGCATTGCGTGACACTGGACAAGCCAGAGAGATTCTAAAATCTTCTTTGACATTAGCAAAGACACTTTATGATATTCCAACCCAGATGTGGGTGCTGTCAGTCTTAACAGGTAAACATCCTTAAGCTTGCTCGTGTCAGTGGCTACTGGAGTCTTGCTGGTGTCTGTATAATAGGAAAATTCCTGATCATACCTGTTATGTACATAATACCGGTAATGTCTGGAATCTTCATTTTAACAAAGCCTCTATGTAGGAGCCAGTGTCATCAATGGCACCCATGGTGCTCTCCATGGGATATTTTGAGACTTGGCCCTGCACGATGCCACAAAATGACCATGGCAAGGAGACTTCAATATGGTACTAATCATTGGTACCATGGAAGGTGTTGTGGCCTTTGCAAGAGATATGTTGGAGTTCTCTAAATAATTGTTTTTAATGTATATTTGCACCATGCGAATAGCCTTTACACAACATACTTGTATTGTCTGAAAGCAGAGTTATCACAAAACAAACTTGTATTGTCCAAAAACAGTCATGTAAGTAGATAAACCTACACTATTTGTACTGTTTGCACAGATAACAAATTATCATTGCACATGCCTTTTGGTTGTTTCTCTATTGTCATGCTCACCTCCTTTTATTTGCAATTTATTGGTATGATATGTTCCATCAGTTTGGAGAGTGTTGAATTGATAGTTATGTCACCAAATTGAGTTGGAATTAGGATCCACAGTTCACTGACCTAGTGGATTATCTGCTGCAGCTTTTTTTTTTTTTGGCTTTTTAATAGAGCTGGCTGAGTTGAAATTAGGACACTCAGGTTAGAGTAAAGGTCTTAACTCTTCTTGTTGCAGCTTTGTATCAAGAACTGGGTGAAAGAGGAAATGAAATGGAGAACTCTGAATATGAAAGGAAAAAGTCAGATGATCTACACAAAAGACTTGCAGATGCTCGGTCATCTATACATCATATTGAATTGGTAAGCACAACTATTTCAATTGGCTTCTTTATTTAGTTAGTTCAAGCAGAAAAAATCAGGTACTGACTTATTTTCTTGGAGATTAGGCTGGATCTTGTCTCATTATGACTTTATTATAGAGCAAATCAAGAAAGGAAAAGAAAAGAAATTTGTTAGGAAACACGTAGAGAAATATGGTTAGTTTTTCAAAAGGTTAGCAATTTTGGCTGTGTTTTTGATAAATAGAAAGCATATCTAGTGAAAGGAGAAAGCCATCAATGATGTCATAGAAGCAGCAGTAAAAATTTATTTCGTAAGAATGTTCCTGTCATTTCAAGAGTACTTTGTGGCTTTGTCCTTTCACTAGATGTTATAGTACATGCCAATATCACTACTATGTAATCTATCAAAAGAAAATTACTACTATGTAAATTGTGACAATATGTAATAAGGGCATGCCCAATTTACTAAACCTAGGACCACCTCATGTTGCATGGAAATTGGTATTACCATATTAGTGTTGAAATCTAACCCAAGCACGAGGTGCAGTGCAGGACTCAGTCAGCCTGAAAATATAGGATTTAAGAATATGGTAGATAAAATTGAACTTTTTATGTTAGTAGAAATATGCTGAATTAAAAAAATATGAAAGAAAAGTAGTTTCTTGAAGAGAGAAGGAAGAGAGAAGGAGAAGAAGAGAAGAAGAGAAGTTGAAAAGAAAAGAGAGCAATAATCTGGCCGCCCCCTTCACTTATTATTTATACAGCAGTCGACCCACCATTCTTTGATATCTCTCCACATCCTTTACCAACTCACCATCCACACCATTAATTCTGTGATTTGGATCAATAGGAGTGTCTGCTAGTTTGGTCCCCAGCTTCCCAATCTCCCGTAGTAGGTCAAGTACATACTTTCTCTGTGAAATAAAGATCACATGCTTGGATCTTGCAACTTCAATCCCTAAGAAGTATTTGAGCTCACCAAGATCTTTGGTCTCAAATTCTTGCTGCAATGATTTTTGAGATAATCAATCTCCTCTAGATCATTTCCTGTCACCACTATATCATCCACATACACAATCAGAATTGACACCAGAGCATCTCTCCTCTTCACAAAGAGGGTGTGATCAGACTGTGTCTGTGTGTATCCAAAATGGATGAGTACCCCTCTGAACCTATCAAACCAAGCCCTAGGGGATTGTTTCAGTCCATACAGAGATTTTTTGAGTCTGCACACCTTTCCTTTACCAACATTTTCATAAAAGCCTGCTGGAATGCCCATATATACCTCCTCCTGTGAATCACCATTGAGTAAAGCATTTTTGACATCAAGCTGGAACAAGGGCCATGAATAGGTGGTTGCTAGAGATAAAAGGATACGAACTGAACTCATCTTAGCTACTGGTGCAAAGGTTTCCAGATAATCAACACTATAGGTCTGAGTACCCTTTTGCTACCAACTTTGCCTTGTACCTCTCTATCTTGCCATCGGCCTTATACTTCATTGTGAATACCCATCTACATCTAACTGTCTCCTTGTCTGGGGGGAGATCAACTATTTCCCAAGTTTGGTTTTTGACCAAAGCATCCATCTCATCTTGCATGGCTGTTTTCCACTCAGGTTTGGAGAGGGCCTCAGTAACATTCCTAGGTATAGACACAGAATCTAGGGAAGAAAGAAAAGCACAGTAGGAGGGTGATAAGGCACTGTAGGAAAGATGGTGTGAAATGCAGTGGGTTGTACACTTTCTCTTCCCCTTACGAAGTGCAATGGGAAGATCAAGGTCAGTGGGATTAGCTGCAACAATGGTGTTAGGGACAAAAACATTATCATCATAAAACATAATAGGCTCGGCCTCAAGAGGAATACCTGGAACTGTATCTGCCGAATCTGGAGTTTCAAAAGGGCTGACAGAGAGTGGTGTGGGTTGAGGATGTGTGGAGTCAGCCATCATCTGTCGGCGCTGATATTTCTGTGAGACTACCCGTAGTGGCTCAGGTAATGAAACTAGAGGTCCAGGTGCTGGTTGAACTGATGCAGATGCTGGTTGAACTGATGGAGGCACCAAAGAAACAGGAAGAGGAACAAATTGTGAGTTCTCCCCAAAACTCTCCCCCTAAGGAGAACCACTCGAGAAGAAGGTGGATTCAAAAAAGGTAGCATCCATAGTGACAAATCTGTTCCTCGACACTGGGTCATAACAGCAATACCCCTTTTGGTTCTGAGCATACCCAAGAAAAACACATTTCTTGGCCTTAGGATCCAATTTCTTGCGATGAGGGCCAAGAATGTGAACAAAAGAAACACAACCAAAAACTCTCAGAGGTATATGAAATATCTC
>NW_010729204.1:1159736-1204182 GCF_000365185.1 Nelumbo nucifera
ACAACTATGCCCTTATAGGGCGGCAAAACATAAAACAGCATATATAACACTCAAAAACATAATAAAATTTGGACTCACATAACTACTGTGGTCCCCACCTCCTATCTAACAACTAACATAAAACATCTACTCAGAAAAACATCATAAAACTAATTAATCTTCAACAATGTTTTACTAGTGTAAGAGCACATGCTATGCACATGTGCAAATGCACATGTGCAAATAAGTATTAACCATCCATGATGTATGGTATTTGGATTTAACTTTTATGACTTACACCAGAACCAATGGAATAATTGTTGGAAAAACAAATTAACTTTAGAAGCATAAATTAATGCAAACAATACTTAACTATAAAGATAAATTATACTTGAATGATTACACTTAATGATCAAGTATTACAAATTTGCAGTTCATGTGCAAATTCAGTTCAGTGTCAGTGTCAGCATGTGTCCACAAGAACAGCAGTCATTTTCAGATAGCTATTTATGTAGGTGCCTCCAAATTGTTGTTTACAAATAGTAGGATTGGTAGGTTCTCTAGTTTATTGGTTATCAGGACCTGGGAAATGTCTGTTTGCTAAATTTTCAAGGCTTTGAAAATTGATCCAACACCAATATTTGCAGTACATTAAGAGTGACTTCTAAATAGAAGTATGACTGGGAGATCCTCTTTCAAATACAACGGAGTTATATATGGTGCAGTTCCTGCTAAATCTATAATCTTGGCTTGGGCTTATGGCTTTTAGGGCAATGCTCAGGCTTGTCTGGAGCCTACAGTGCCAAGCTCATGTCTAGCTTATTTAAAGCTCCACTTATGCTTTAAATAAGCTATTTATGTAGGTGCCTCCAAATTGTTGGTGTTTACAAATAGTAGGATTGGTAGGTTCTCAAGTTTATTGGTTATCAGGACCTGGGAAATGTTTGTTTGCTAAATTTTCAAGACTTTGAAAATTGATCCAATACCAATATTTGCAATACATTAAGAGTGACTTCTAAAAAGAGGTATGACTGGGAGGTTCTCTTTCAAATACAATGAAGTTATATAATGGTGCAGTTCCTTGGCTTGGGTGTATGGCTTCTAGGGCAATACTTGGGCTTGTCTGGAGCCTACAGTGCCAAGCTCATGTCTAGCTTATTTAAAGCTCCACTTATGCTTGGGTCAGTTACCATTCAGCAGAACTTGCTTGGTGAAGGGGAAAGAAGAGATCTAAAACCAAAACTAAATCTGGACCAGACCTATTACCCTACCACCCCATAGTAATGAATCAAATAGATCTGTAAGAGATCAAATTTCAAGATGAGTAGGACCAAGGGGCATTGCTGTAGAAACTATCTAAAGCAGAATATTATTTAAGTGTCATATACTGTTTTTACTAGCCAAATTAAATTATTGCTTTGATTTATCTGCATCTGTATATGCACGTGCGTATGTACATATCCTAATATATGGTTATATATACCCTTAATGAGCTGAGGTTTCAATGAGTATGGCCCACTCCAGCTCAACTCAGGCTCATCTAGCAAAAAAAATGTCAGTTTTGGGCTTGAACTTGGCCCATGAACCCTAGACTACAGCTCAAACATGAAGGAGCTGATCTAGCTAAGGTCATTTTCAGCCCCAGCTTGACTCCCCAAGTTTTTTGGGCCATGGCTCATCTAAGGATGGCCCTTTGCTTGTATAATCAACACTGATGGGTTGGGGACATTGTGCATACAGTAATTGATGGAATGGTCTAGATTTTTTAAAGATCAAATGCATTTCATTGATAGAGAGCATATTGATGCTATTCCTACACTAGAGCTGAGAGCCTGAGAGGAAGAGCCGTAATTATCAAAGATAATAATATAGCAAGTGTAATCTGTACATGATGATACTGACTGGCGTATCCTTCAACAATAAAAATAATTTCTCACTACCCCATAGATGGACATGAGAGCTTTTCATTCATCAAGGGAACAAATTTGCTCTGAAAAAATTTTATAATACGTTTTTTTTGGCCTAAAGATCAGTGGCTAATTCATTCTTAAGAAGTTTTGCCCTTTGATATCAGGTTCAATCAGTTTTAGCTGAATAAATGGACACTTAAATTATTCAGTATTTGATCATGATAAGCTTCATCCTGAAGGGTATAGGTACTAATGCTTTTCTGTTCTGTAAACTTACTGCAGATTGACAAAGTAAGATTTGAAGTTCGACAACTGCATGAAATTGACATTAAACGAGTAATTTCTGGCCCATCAATAAGTGCCAATCTTGACATCCCAGAGTCTGTTGGTCTATTAACCCCATTGCCTGCATCATCATCGAGGCTGGTGGATATGGACACTGGAAGACGTGGGAAGAGGAAAATCTAGTTTTACTTGTGCCTTAAGACGGAATCATTTTGGAAGGAATGCTGGGTGTACAACTGTTCTTGCCGCTTCACATTTTTTTTTGCAGAAACGTATGGAAGCGGTAAGAAATATCAATCTCACAATGTTGTATAAGAATGCAAGCTAACCCCAATTCAAGTTTACCAGCTGTGTTGTTGTCTTGTTGATGTGATTATCAGGCCCATAAAGTTCATGCAACACTGTTTAGATTCATTATTACTCTGAGGAAAGAAAATGGCTATTGCAACACTGAACATAGCTTTTTTGTATAGAGCTAATGTAATTATGAGCTAATGTAAAGAAAGAGTACTTCTTAGGTGCTTAGAATGCCTTCTTTCAGATCAGAGTTGATTGTATGTAACCACGTTATTGGCACCAGTATGGGCTATGCATCAATTGTTGTTTAGCTTGGCAATGGTTTGACATTTCATGTAAAACTCACTGATATGATAAATCCTATTGGACTGTCGGAAGCAATTTTTTGAGAGGGGGGGGGGGGTAAACAACGATTTCAAATGCGCCGAATTCTGCAATTTCTTTTCATGAAAGTTAAAAAGTCAATTGTCTATAGATCCCCTTCACACTGTGCAGGTGTATGCTGGTAATCCTGCAATTTCTTTGAGTGGTTTCCAGATGAATGTTCTCTCTTGCGCAGCCATATTTTGTAATTTTACCGATGACGGGCTCAATTCTTTAGAAGGTGAAAAGGTCACAACGAATGCAAAAAAAGATAATCTAGGGCTCATTTGTGACCACCAAAACTATGTTGGGATTCTGAAAACAAGAAGGAAATGCACGGACAGGCTTGAAAAAAGAACGTTTTTGATATCCAGTTGCTGAAACTGATATATGCTGGAGTTGAGAATTTAATGATATGGAGTGGCTAGGCTTTGAAGTAATAAGAGGGGCCATGGAGGAAATTATTTATGGACCACTACTACTATTGTTATTATTATTACTTAAATTCATTTCCCCCCATGTGTAGTAGTGGGTTCTCATACAGAACCAGAGCCAGGCTGATTGAGAAGTGTTTTTGAGCAATTGGTTGTCCTTTTATCGGTGTTGAAGACAAGGAGACATGTTAAATATTAATGCAAAGAATCTTGTTTGGAGTGATTACTCTGGCAGCCCAAGTTTGGGCTGATTTAACTGCATTCAAATCATACGATATTCCAAATCCTCTGGAAAAAAAAATTATAATAAAGAAAAAGGCTCGTAATCTGAAAGTAAAGTCAATTATCCAGTCCAAAGAAAGTGGTAAAAGGCGTTGCCATCAGTTTTCAGTAATGGTGGGTCCGCGTTTTTTAGTAAACAACCTGTTCACGGTTCAATTCCTCCTAATTTGAAAGGACTTAGGAGCAAGCCAATGCTTTTTTTCATTTTTCAGTTTCAGTGATGTTTATGACAGCGTTAGTGGGCCTTTAGTCTGTTTTACTTCCGAGTTCCGACTTGAAAAGTATCTATCAATTCCTGGCCGTTCCCCAGTTGGGCTTACTTTGTCCAGGGGACCATGACGGTGTCATACTCAGCCTAGACTACATAATTAAATGCTATTATGAACTCTTAAAACATTTCACTTCATTTCTCAGAGACGCTCTGCGTCTACCCCCAGCCTAACTTCAACCCTTGTTCATGGCTCATAGTCATGAGGGCATCTTCAATCTAAGCCCAGACTCCAACCAGAGCCAAGTTGTTTTTGTGTTGGGGCCCCAGTGGCAGTCCTCTTGATTGTAGATAGATTGATGTGAGCCACGTGTAAAGAGATAAAAAGAAAGAGAAACCATCAGATTCAATTATTCAAGCATCCACCAATTCAAAATTCAAATCAATGTCGTTCCGTGTTCCGTGTAAGCAACATATTATTAGATACAATAATTGAAATGGTCAATTATTGTAATGGAAAATGGAGTGAATGAGTGAGTGAGAGCCATAGAGCTAACTTTATACAGTTTCAATTCATGTAAAAACTGAAATAATCGAATCGAATTTAAAAAAAAAAAATGATTAATCAAACCAATCGATTTGGTATTTTTAAAAAACCAAAGAACCAGTTCGGAACCAGCAGTTAACTGAAAACTGAACCGATCAAAAACCAAAACTGAAAGATCGGTTTGATTTGAGAATTTTGCTGCCCACGGTTACTGAATGGAACCAGAGCGGTAAATAAAGATAGTAAGGCTCAGTTTAGAAAGAGTACAAATACAAATATGTACAGTACAAATACAAAGGTTTTGCACTGTTCTTATTTGTATTTGTACTTCTTCCAAACTGAGCCTAAGATACAATCATAATGGGCCTAGCTTTCAGGGGCCAGGCAGAAACCCAACTTCGGCTAATAAAAACCCGGCCCCATTTCACAACCACTCCTGAGTTCTTTTCAGCCTGGACCTACAAGATAAAAATATGAATTAGTCTATTGAATGAGAAGTTCTAGACAAATATGGATGTGCTAGAAACTGGAGATTCATCAATATGTGATTCCAAATGGTGGATGAAACTTGAAACACATCATACAAGGGAAATTAGGCCCATAAGAACTATTGCAAGTTCCACCAAAAAACACACAGACAATTGCAGAAGCCTCGTACCCAGCACAAAGGGTTGGAGAACAAAATTATTTGTAGAGCATCTGAGAATAATGGATAAAAGTTTCAGATCCAAAAAGAAAAAAAAAAAAAAAAAGCAAAAAGAACTGGAATGAGATGTAAAACACGAAATACTAGTTGAATGGAAACCTCCAAAACAAAGTACAACCCAAAGGTTATTTGACGAATCACTGAATTAAAGAGACTTCATTTTCGCTTTTCATGAAGGACTGAGTGGATTGCCTCAGGATTATGTGGTCAGTTGGTCCCATATAAAAATTGAATCGATGGGGTCAAGTGGTGAGTCTGAGTTAACCCAACTCCATATTTTCTACATACATTTTACAACTGGGTAGCAGTCCTCCATCATGACCCACAGACACATAATAACGGCTTAAATTTGATTAGTAAGATGCCAATAGGGTAGAAATGTCCGTTTCAGGATAAGAAAAGAGGTTAGCATCCAAAAAGTGAATAATGGAGAACTTATTTGATCAATTCACATTATACTTATGTGTTGATATTTGGTTTGTTAGGTTACCCATCTCTATATCGATATTTTTGTTAAGTCATTTATCTAGGTAGATGTATGCAATTATCTGATCCATGGTTTTCAAAATCTGACCGGACCGGACAGTCGGACAGGAAAAATCAGATAACCGGTCAGCCTCCCCGGGTCCGGTTATACTAGAAATCAGAAATTTCTAAAAAAACGTTGAAAAAGTCAGAAAATCACTGACCCAGGCGGTCAGACCGTTAAACCATTCGACCCAGGCAGCGGTTTGCGGGTTATCCTTTTTTAATTTCACTGTTTTAAATAAAAAAAAAAAAACAAAACAAAAAATAAAATGACTTGCGGGTGTTCCCCAAATCAAAATCGAATGTTCAAGGCCCTTTAGGGTTAGAACCCCATTTTCGTTCTAACCCTTCCCTCCTCTCAACCCTCATGCCCAACTGACCACCTGCGGCAGCCAGCACCTCCGGTGTTTGACGGCGACACACACCAACCAATGACGATTAACGACTACCAGTGATGGCGAGTTTGCAACGGTGGCCAACATATTTTTTAGCACTTCTAGAGTTCCAAGCTCTAGTAGTAAGAGTTGCAACAGGCGAATTTGCAACGGCGGGCGGCAAATTTGCAGCAATTGTCCTACGAGTTTGCAGTGGACAAACATCTCTAACAATCCAAAGTCGCGAGTTTGCAGCAAGTTTGTCTCTTTTTTTTTTCTTTTGGAAAAACACTAGACCAAGTTGGGTGAGTTCCAGTTTAAGTGCCTTGCTAAGAAAAAAGACGATGATAGAAGCTTCCATAGTGCCATAGCCTACTCAAATTGGTTTCCTCTTCAAGCTACTTGTCTTACTGCGCAATCTTTGTTCTTAATAAATCAATTTCCTCCTCCTTAAAGGGGTCTTTCATTTCACGAATGAAGAATCTTCAGCCAAACATCTCTCACAACCCAAAATCATGGTTTTTACATTCCCTTGGTTAGTGAGCACTGAGTTTTACATAGAGATTTAAGGGTTTATTTCAAGCTATTTTTTCTGTAATTTTTGAATTTTTTTTGTGTTTTTTCTGTATTTTATTTTTATATTTACTATGTGTTTTGTAGTTTTATTTTCTGTTTTTTATTTAATTTTATGTTATTTTTATTATTTATAAATAGATTTTTTATTTTTAATTTATTTATAACATCACGGGTTGAACCATTCGACCTAAACGGTTAAACCGTTTAACCAAAAACCAATCCCTTAACCTTCCGGTTCATTTTTAAAAACCATAATTTGGTCAGATGTTTTTTTTTTTTGAGAAATATTTATTTAGATAAATGTACATAAAAATGTTCTTTTATTTTGCAAGTAAAGTTATATGATGATCAAGGGATAATATTATTGCATTATGGGTAATGTGGAAATACTAACAAATTATGGGTTTCTTTCTTTTGTATACAAACATGAATGGCTACATCTTGCTAGTGATGTAGCAAGTACCACCGTATTGAAAGAAGGATGGGCATAGGAATGGCAATGGAGCGGGGCATCTCTCTCATCTCCGCCCCGAAGTTAAGATATTTTGTCTCGTTTTTGCCATATCCCTGATCCACTTTCTGTTAGGGATGAATAATTCTCAATTTTTTTTCTGTATTAAGGTAATTTTTTAAAAATTATTTATCTTGTGGATAATTTATACATATAAAATAAAAATTTGAGGGTATTTTAGGAATCGAATTATAATACTTTGGGGTACCTCAAAAATAGAATTACAGAATTCTAGGATTTTAAGAATTTAAGAAAACTTAGAGATATTTTAAATATTAATATTAAACTTAGAGATATTTTACCTTCGGGTTCAAAAAATTATATACAAAATCTATACCCACTCAGAAAAAACCTGCCCCATTCAGGACGGGGTGGGGCAGGGCCCAGATTTTACAAGGGAAATTACCATCCCTACATGGGCATTGGGCAGAGAACAGACCACAGACCACAGAGGAAGAGGATGGATGATATGTTCGGATATACCATTTACGGTACGACCATCTGGGTTGGGATTTGGGAACCGGAACCGGGTCCGGGTCCGGGTGACGACAGAGATGCGATGCGCCCATGTTTTCAGGCTTCAGCCCGAGAAGTGGGTACCCCCATTCCTGCAGTTGGGATTTGGGCCCCGCTGCACGCCTACACGCCTACACGGGCCGGATGGATTTATAAACGACGAGCAACGAAACCACCAGGATCCCTCTACCTCTTACCAACAGACAAATCAAAAACTCACACACACAAAAAGAAAAAAAAAATTCAAGTACGGATCTCTTACTGTACCCACACCACCATCGCACCATCTCTCTCTCAATTTGTTTACGAGTTCTATTGACAAATACACCCCCTCCTACTCGTCGTGCCATGTATGTGTCCACCATCATCTACTACAGACTACTGAGTACAGGGATACCTACAAATACAATCCACCATGTATGTGCCCACTGCTGACTGCTCATTCACGCGTTCCTCTCAAAGTCTCTCGTCTGAAGATCCACCTAACATTCACAATTCATGTTCTGTTTTCCATTCAATTAATTTTGTAATTATATGTTCCATTGGATCAATTATATTGTTTCTTCTCTCCTTCCTTTTATTCAGGATTAGGATTAGGTAGGACCATGGATAAGGTAACCTTGAACGTAGGACCATCATCAGTACCAATGGAACAACGACCCATGAATATATACCGAGTGACCAATGGCACTCCACTTCAGAAATCTGAAATTACAGGCCCAAAAAGTTTATATTTTCATGTTCACACAACTAAAGTAATCACATCGATCGATGGTGCAGAAGCAGAACAAATAAGATTAATTGATTTCAATTTTCAAGTGAAGGAGATGAGAAGTTAGCCGAGCCCCTGTCCCTGTAGCCTGTAGTTGTGTAGAGCTGGGAGGAGCAGGAGAGGCGTTGCTGCCCCTATTAATTAAAGGGTAAAATACAAAAACCTCTCTTGAAGTTTTTGACAATCATAAAAACTTCTCTTATAGTTTCATTTTAACAAATATCTTCTCTGAATTTTTGAGAAGCTCAATAAAAACTTTCCTTCTGTTACCTTCTCATACAAAAAAAAAAAAAAAACGTTAGATTGATTTATCAGTTTCTTCCAAATACCCATTCTATCCTTTTATAAATTATTTTACATTCAAAATTACTGAATAACCATGTTTTAATTCAACAAAAAATTAGAAAATGATCGTTAAAAGGAGATTTTTGTCAAGCAAAAAAATAGGATTATTTTAGTAACTTTGTATGTAAAATAATTTATAAAATGATAGAATGGGTATTTAGAAAAAATTAGTGCATCAGTCTAACGTTTTCAGTCTAAGAAAGTGATGAAAGGGAGATTTTATCAAATTTCTCAAAAGCTCAAGAGAGGTATTTGTTGAAATTAAACTAGAGGAAAGGTTTTTATGATTGTCAAAAACTTCAGGGGAGGTAGGCCGAAGTTTGTCAGGTATAATAATAATGAAAGAGGGCAGACTAACAGATCCCATTTGAGTATGACGTCAGATCTTACAATAGGAGGTAGGCTTGTTTGTTAGATATGAGCAACCACAGGCACATGTATGCAAATTGCAATTGAGCGAACGGTAGTCTGGTAGTGGAAAAGTTCTCTCTCCCTTCCTCTACTTCCTTTTCTACCTCTCTTCTTATTCCCTTGCATCGGCTAGCACTGTTCCTTGTCCTCGCATGATGATTGAGTTTTACATCGATGGGATATATTATCCAAACGGCAGCAAAACTGTGACGTATAATTTATGTCGATCAATCAAACATGCAAAGTGTTAAATGGGCCCAACTCTCAAAACACCACATGTGTTGTACTCGATGTAAAATTAGGAAGTGTTTTGTAGTGTGAACAAGATATTGGTGGGCGTAGATCGGTCCACACCATACTCTATGGTAGTGACCAATTTATATCACATCACAATCTACAACTATTCTGAATTATAGACAGACTATGTAGACCGGCCCAGTCCACACTCGCAGTGTCGTTCTGTAGGTGCGGTGTGGATCAGTCAACACCACACTTTTTTATTCAATGTATCTCATATACATTTTATAGATGATCTATTGATCATAAATGTCTAATTTTTGTATTTTATATGATAAATATATTGAAAAAGTCATTGATAAATTAATATTAATCAATAAATATTAATTTTAATAAAAATAATAATAAAATCATTAAAAAATAAAAAAATATATATATTTTAAATATTTTAAAAATATTATTTTATTAGTAAAAACATTAAAAAATTAATATTTAAATAAATAAAAAAGAGTGGAGAAGGAGCATTGTCGGGCTTCTGCTAGAATTAAAATTAAAAAATATTATTTTATTAATAATATATTAAAAAATTATTATTTTAAAATATAAAAATTAAAAAGAAATAAAAGTATGTAGAAGAGATGTATTGTATCAAAATAGAGTGTGGAAATGTTGTGGCCCGACCACATTCACGATATATATGTGTATCCAAGATTTTGGGTTGTGAATAGGAACAGTCTACGATATAGTGTGGACTGGTCTAGTCCACAACCAACCAAATAGAGAATTCATCCCTTGCTGTGGACTAAAATGGTCCATTCATGAGATGAATACATTACCGAATGCCACCTTAGTTTTATACCGTAGACAAACACAGCTTAAGGGGTTTCTGTGACAAAGACCCCCTTGTACTATGACCGTGAGTCAAAGACCCCCCGTTAAATCAGATGACGGAATGCGTTAAATTACCAAAATACCCCACTAAACATTTTTTATTTTCTTTTTTTGCTCTTTTTTCTCTTAAAACCTATTTAACCTATTGTTTTTCCTTTCTCTTTCTTTTCCCCTCCCTCTATCCCGCACAGTCTCGAGCCTTTAATGATACATCTGTCCCCTCTTCCTATGTGAAGAAACCTAGTATTACTTTTGTTTACCACTCAGGCTTGGCTGAGAATAAGGTCACTGCTAGTGGTGTTAGAGATTTGACCCTGTTGTCAGATGGTGGATTTGATTTTCTTGTGTGGTTTAAAGACACTGTGACAACTGGGGATTTTGTGGTTCTAAGGATGAATGTTTTGAGGATAGAACTTTTGTGAAGAAGCTTCTTGCTCACGCTCCTGGAATTGGGCTGCTGTTATTGAAAGCAGTTTAGGCGTTAATGAAGGAGAAGATAAAGGGGATTGGGAAGAAGAGAAACCGGGGAAGAGAGAGAGAAGGAAAGAGAGAAATGTGAAAGAATCTGATGTACCACTGTTGTTTATGTATCCTGAGGTTTAAGGTTTAGCAATTCTCTTCTCAATTCTCATACTCTCTCATACAATATCATATTTATATTGTCATACACTTAACAATTTAGGAGACTTTAAGGTTTCAATCGTTGAAATCAAGTTGAGATTCTGAACCGGTAATCCGGTCATCCAAAAAAGTGCAATTAAATTAAATTTTCTTTTCTTTTTTGAATTAAAGAAAATGGTCGGCTCCTCCTCTCGAAATCAATTCCCCAACAGTAAATTCACTAGCCCGATCTAGAATGTATTTAAAATAGAGGAGGTTGAGGGAAAGGAAAAAATATCCATTTGCCAAAACTGTAGGATTTACTTTAGCTGTAGTAGCAAGGGTGGTAATAGGCACTTGGGTAGACATTTGCTGTTCTATGAGAAACAAGAAAAATATATATACTTTAAAGATTTATTGGATGTTAAGAATAAATTACAAAACAAAGGAGGGCATGACACTACCATACTTGATGAAGTAGATGATTAAAGTCAAGGAGATGGAGTATTTTTTTCAATTTTATTTAAATTATTTATTATTATAATGTATTTTTTTATATTTAAAATGAAATAAAATTCCTATCTTTTTTCCAATTTGTTGTGCATTATGTATTTTGATAAGTATTTTTTTTTATTTTTCAATTTGTTTCCAAAGGAAAGTTAAGTATTTTAGTTTTACTTAGGAAAAAAAAAAACAAAATGTAAAAAAATTATTTTGGGCCTTTTTGGCCCGGTTCGGCCTAGGCCAAGACTCGTTGCCTGTAGCCCAGCCCAATACATCTTGCAACCCGCTTGGCCCAAGCATGTGGCCCGGCACAACACGGCACAGGCCCACATGGGCATGGGCTGTGGGTTGTGCCAGGCCGACCCCCAAGGCCCCAACTTATCCTAGGGGAGGAAAGCACGTAGGGGTGCAATTGGATCGGATCTACATATATATATATATATACATGTTACTTATTTATTTATAAACATATTATTTATAATGTATTTTAATAAATTTGTTATATTATTTATTTTTTATAAAAAAATATGTATATATATGATGAAAATAATTAAAAAAATACTTGTATTTTTTATTTTTTATTTGAATTGGTATATTTTATTTTTCTTTTAAAAATTTATTAATTTTTAAAGAAAACAAGTCGGATTGGATCATATCCGAAGATCCTACTTACCGAGAGGATTCAAATTCAAGTTGAGGCCTATCAGATCCAATAAGATCTTTGGATCGGATCGGCATGAACTGTGTCAAATTGGATTCATATATACCCTTATTCAAATCCGATCCAATCCATTTGCATCCCCAAAAGCACGGCCTGACTTGGTCCATAGGCTGACACAACATGGCCTGCTCTTTAAGTGAACCACAAGTGGGCTTTGTCATGCTAGTCTAGCACGAACCAATTTACACCTCTAACTACAATTGGCTATTACCTGTGGCTTTAGCTCTATTTCCTATAGCTTTGTTAGTAGGACCCGTAAGAGGGGTAGTTCACACCCTTGCCCAATGGGGTCTCTGGATCAAGGGAATTGTGTATTCTATTGTCCAACCTGGTTAGTTGATCTCCCGTTCTCCCATCCCACCCACGGATAGAGTGTCAATCCACGGATTTATTGTGTTTGATTTTTTATAATTAAATCTATCCTTAGGGTGGAGTTAAGATTTCTAGGGATGAGACTGAATCCTATCTTGTAAGTTCATAAACAGTATGCATTTTATAGGGGGCTACTAGTAGAATAGGAAGGCACTACAATTTCAGATTTGAGGTGGATTACATCATTGCAGTCCACTTATCTTTTGGTGTTTGACTGTTTGTTAGAGTCTGACGCTCTCTACAATGTACATATGGTTCTTTCTTTTTGGTACTAAAATGTACATATGGTTCGATCAACCTATTTATGGGTTACGGCAACTCTTATTTTACTGGCAAAACAGAAGGGAAAGCGACGAAACTAATAGATAACTGCGGATGGACGAATATGGATTAGAGATTGGAAGCTTGAATTTCATTGGAGATCATATATATATATATAACGGACTGTCGATCCAGTAGTTATGGAGAGACGGATCTTCTCCTCACACCTGGCGCCTCACATGCATTTAGAACATCTTTCATATTTATCAATTATTATTCACGGTGGATGTGCATATGAGGCGCCCATTTGTGAAGAGCAAATCCCGTCTCTGCTGGGGGTTGCTACTGCCTACTGGTTTTGTTTAATTAAGCTGCTAATCTATTCTCAATGCAATTACCTACTGGTTTGGTAATTGCAATATAATTGTTCTGTTGCCCACCGATCAACTGCTTCTATCTCTATCTCTTTATAAACCGCGCGCAATTCATTTAGTAGTTACTCCCAATTCAACATGTATCATATGTATTGCTTGTAATTACGCCATAGATTATGATGAATTATTAATATTTAAGAGTGAAAAAAAAAGGTATTAGCATATGAGGGCAATTTTTGGGCCCTAATATCAATAAAAGTAATATATTTAAAAAAAATTAAAATTAGGTTAACTTTTTGAAAATAATATCAACTAAGGGTAAAATCATTGTTCATCTTCTTCTTCTTGTGATTTGTTCAATAGCGCCAATGCCGGCCACCAGTCACCACTGCTCATCGTTGGTCGCCACTGCTCGCCGCCGGCCGTCGCCACTGCTCGCCACCGCCACTACTCGTCGCCACTCCGGCTATCTCTACCCACCTCCGACAATGTTGCCAGAGGTGGGCGGAGGCAGAGGCGGCGGCAGCGGCACTGGTGGTCATTCCTCTGCCCAACGCCGCCACTTTCGTTGCCCACTGCCACCTCTGTCTCCGGCAACGTTACCAGAGGCGGAGGTGGTGGCGTTGGGCAGAGGAATGACCACCAGCGCTGCCACCGCTGCCTCTGCCTCCGCTCACCTCCGGCAATGTTGCCGGAGGCAGAGGCGGAGGTGGGCGGAGATAGCCGGAGGCGCTGCCGAGGCAGAGGTGGAAGTGGGCTGAGATAGTCGGAGGCGTTGCCGAGGCGGCGGGCGACTAGCGGTAGGCGGCGATACTATTGAACATATTGCAAGAAAAAGAAGATGAAGAGTATTACCCTTAATTGATATTATTTTTAAAAAGTCAAACTAATTTTGAAATTCTTTTAAATATATTATTTTTATTAATACTAGCGCCCAAAAGTTGCCCTTATATGCTATTATCCCAAAAAAAGAAAACACAACTATGATATTCCAACATACTTACGTACGCTTATTATCATTTAAATAAAAAATAAATAAAAGGGATTGACTATGATATGTAAAAGATATAATATCAAAAAAACAATTAACCAATAAACTGAAATTACAAATTTGATAGTAAGTAAGGTATTATTTATCAAATTTATTGATGAATTTTGATTGGTCAAAACTCTTTCTATATCATATCTTTTCAGTATCATAGATTTTCTCGAAAGAAAAAGAAAAAAAAAAGAGGTATATAATGAAAACCAGAGTTGAAGGAATAAAGGATGATGAATGGATGATGGCAACCCAAACAAAAACCGTTGAATGGTATACAGGAAAGAAAAGAACAAATGCTGAAAGAATCTTATTTTGGTTTCTGTTGCTTCTTTTAAAATCTGTGTACTCCCAATTCCCCCAAGTATTAGAAATGATGATGTCATCATTTGGAGATATTTTTAATATATGGGAAATGTATTATAGAACGTTGTAGGATGGTTTGAATGTTTTGAATGATTCAACCACCTGGGTTAACAGTTTGTTGACCAAATCAATATTTTTTGACAAAAATCCGATTTTAGTGAAAAACAGAACCAATCACTTAACCAATTTCTAATTTTTTTGGTCTAACCATCCGGTCCATTCAGTTTTAAAAACCATAGTGTGTATGCATGTCCAAACTCCAAAGTCCAAAGCAAGAAGAACTCAATTCGCCACACCCATTTGATTGGTTTAGATTTAGACGTCCCTTTCTATCGCATGGTTACCATAACCCTTACTCTTTTGGCCTCATCCGCGATTGTCGACTTGTCGTTATACTTCTACTAGTAGAATTACTTAAAGTAACTTTATTCTTTTCTGGTTCTGAATGGGTGGGCTTGAGGCTGAGGGGCCCGCTACCAACTTTCTTTGTAGTTTCCTCTCGCATGTAGACTTGACATTTACAATTTATTTTCGGTTAATGAGCCAGAGCCCATTGTGATTTTTCTGTAGCCGGTAGCCCATTGTGAATGCCCAATCCCAATGTGAAATTGATATCCACTTCTATCGCAAGAAACTGGATTTGCTCCTGATAGAGCGATCCCCACACCAACCTCACATGGCAGCCATACATCAGAAGTATCTCCTATAAATAAATAAATTAATTAAAAAAGAGAAAGAAAAACGAAGCATGGCACTCTGCTAAACCTATCAATCTATTTTCACTTTTATAATGGTGCTTTTTTTTAAGCAGAATATCTACGTATTATATAAAATAGATATTTGTCTTTATTTTTTATATATAGATCATCAAACTGAAACCTAAATATTATATTTTTTATTGATCAATATTTACAGGTGTGCTCTAATTTGAATTTGCTCCACACAAAGCACACTATACACCAAACCTGACAGTGCATCACAGTCATGCATTGGGAACATCTTTACATAAATGATAACATCAATTATGGCAGATGTTCTCAATGCATGGCTGCAGTACACAATGAGATTGGGGTGTGACATGCTCTATAAGGAGCAAATTTGATCTCATATAAAGTTGCATAAATTAGGGATATACAGAATTTTTACAATCTCTCCCTTGTGAATTGTGATTATAAATTTAAGGCTTCATTCGATTCCAGGAAAGAGAATGAGAATGATCGTGAGTGGCTCGCTTACCTAGTTTTTGGATAGATCATTTACTCATTCATGCCAAAAATTAGTTTTTGGATAAAGCGGTCAATGTACAACTTTATTTATAAATAAAAAAGAAACATTTATATATATATATATATATAGATTATTCGGGTAATTGTGAATACATTTACCCACGGGCAAGGTCATTTTTTATTCAAAGCTAGCTAATAATGCTTTGATTTACCATATAATTAAGTTTGTTGTTTAAAATTTGGATCTAGATTTCTCTTCCGTTTTCACATGCAAATCACTTGCAGTTAGCAGGATTCGAAGTTCCAACCCAATAAAAATGTTTCATATACTGGCGGAGACGTACGGATTTGTCTAATGCAGATTTTTTATTTACGCTTCAGAGCTATAAACATTTAAAAGGGCCACAATCCACACCTTATGCACTAAATTGGTATCAATTCCGAGTTGGCACCTACTCCTCAGTACTTTGAGTCTATAAATTTTGGCCCTAGGTTGATGGTCATTCTCCCCATATACCGGCGTAGAATAAAGTTTGGATAGACAATGATCGCATCATGCATTGGGTTCCAGAGAGCGAAGACCAGCTATGGCTAAATTACGGCAACTGATTAGCATATAAAAAGCATAAATTCCATTTAAAAAAATAAGGGGCCGTTTGGCAAGTCTTTTTGGGAAGATTTCCTGGTAGCTCTGATAGTCAAAAGATGCATTGAGCTTTTGCTTGAAGATTTGAGTAGCTCGAAGCTAGCTTGGCTATCATGCGTCTTTCCGTGCGTCTTCCAATGTCTTTTTGTGCGAGAATAAAATGAAAAATACACAAAAAACTTTATTTGGAACTTCCCAAAATGGGTTTCTTGCATTTTTTTGACGCCCTTGCTTTTGACAGTTAGATCTTCAGCAAACCAAATGAAAATAAACCGAAAAACAGTCTTCCAAACTTCTAAACAAATGGAAAACTACATAGAAAGATTTGCCAAACAGGCCCTAAAAGAACCGTATAATAGGACTAGTGACTAGTGCACAAGAGTAATTACTGCTCATAAAATAATTGCTCTCAAACATCGTGTCAACTAGTTAGTTGGTAAAGGATTGGGGCAACCCCCAGGGGGTTAGGACTTAGGAGCCACCGTACGTTGTGTAATCCCATGAAACCAAATAAATAAATAAGTAAGTAATAATTATTTTTGAAATCGGATTCAGTCCGAATAAGACCTTGTTCATAATGTATTTACAGCTAATTGCAATTTTGTATTGAAAATATCTTTATATTTATATGTTTTTTATTTATAAGGAGATACTCTTAATGTACCGTTGTAAGTGGATGTGAGCATGATATGAATACGGCCTTGTGGGGGTTACATCTGAATTCATTATGATTTTGAAAATCAGATCAAATTAGATGGTCGGACTGGTTGATTTGGGATGAACTTGTCAGACAATCAGTTTCATTTCACCCAAAAACCATTCCTAAGCTAAAAATTATTGATTTGATCAATAACCCGCTGACGCAGGTGATCGAATCATCAACCTGAATAACAACTTTTGGCCATTTTTTAAAAATCAGAACGAACCATCTATTTAGACTGGGTGGTCGGACCATTTTACTCGGAATCCAGTGGCCAAACGGTTCTGTATCCGATCCGGTTTTTAAAGCCTTGGAAATCATTACTTTCAAGATGCAGCAAAAAAATTAAAGGCAAAATCAAGAGCTGAATACAAACCACACAAAACAGAACTTTTACTTACACTCACGAGGGCTGTCTTGACATGCATGAGCAGGAATTATTGTAAATAATCTTACATCATTAACGAGAAGTTGATGTTTTGTTTCAAAAAAAAAAAAATTACACGTTTTGATAGGCTCCACGATAGTTTAAAATCCTTTTGCCGTGTGAGCCCTGAGCCCGGATCTATATCCCCAAACTCTCTCCACAACCCTACCCACATGACACTATAACTGTCCGTTCTGTAATATATTATTTGTCATTCATATGTAGATATTCCCAATAATACACGAGATCTAGAGTTTTGCCAGGCTGCTTTATGTTGGGGGTTCAATGGAATCCAATGCGTTTCAACTTCAGTATAGAGCTGTCAATGGATCGGCATAGTAATTGGTTAGAAACTTAGAACAGTAAAAACTGATTCCGACTCGATTATAATTGACACAAAACTCAATACCAAAATTGATATAATTTGTTCAATTGGTTCCTTTCTATTAGCCAAACCAAATTTGTTGACAAATCTACTGATTGATTTAAGGGTAAATCATTAAAACATCCCCTTGAGTTTGGTAATTGCAATCATCTTCCTTGAACATTCTAACATAGTTGCAAATAGATTCTCTTTGTTAAAATTCTTTAGAACAAAAATCATACAGATTTTATGAACAACAACAAAAAAGAGAATTGCAGTTTTATCTTTGAGCGATTGATATAAAGGGCACATTTAAAAAAAATAAATTAATTAATTTTGGAAAAGAGATTGAAAAGGCTTGTGATAACAATTGATATAAAGAGAAAACTTGAAAAATAAACATGGATATTTTAGACATTTTCGTGCCTCTTGTTAGAGGATTTTAACAGAGGGGTTCCAATAATGGTCCAAAACTTCAAGAAAAATTCCAACAATTTACCATTGATTTAAATCCCTCGTGTCTAAAGAAGAAATTTGAACTAAATTGGCATTTAGGACTAATAAGTTCTAAATGTGATTTGAATAGTATTTCAAGAAGTATTTAATTATAAAAAAAAAAAAAAATCATTACCTACAGACACCAAGTCTTGAGGGGGATGGAGTGGATACAGTTTAAGATTTTACCATTACAACAAGTAATGGCCCCTATTTGATGCAGATATTGAATTTGAATATTTGAGATCAAATATGAGTTTAGTTTCTGAAAAATGGAAACCAAATTAACTTTGATATAATATTTAATAAGTGAATTTGAATTGGATCAACACTCCATCTCCTTCGTTCATCGTACAAGCAATTGTGTTGCAGATCGTATTGTTTCCTTAGCTACATCAACATCATTTACGTGATCTGCTGTCCCTTCTTTTTCTATTACCTGCACTCATACTCATGAAAGACTTGGTGGAATGAATTTGCCTTAAGGCTTAAGAAAATAAAAACAACATACACCCATTATATGAAAAGAAATTTCTCCAAGGCCACAACTTTTTATTTTTTATTTATTTTCCCACCAATCAAACATGGCAGTAACGAGTAAGGTTTAATTGAACACTTTGGCTGTTTAGCTGACTGTGAAACTAATGATAAGGTTACACTATTACGAGACCCACACCCTTCATTCATGAATATATTAATGGAAACTTCATTATTGGTTCCACAGCCCTGAATACCGTTCCACACCCTGTTCAGCGTTCAGTTAATTCAAATTTTGAGTTAATATGTTTATGATTTTTAAAAATGGATCGGATCGGACCAGAAAAATCAGAAACTGGTCAAGTGATCAATTCCATTTTTTCCTAAAATCGGATTTTTGCAAAAAAAAAAAAAAATCATTGATTTAGTCAGTAATTCGCTAACCCAGAAAGTTGAACCGTTTGAACCATTCAACAGTTTTGACCTATTTTTAATTTTTTTTTGTTAGAATGGGCTAACCGTTTGACCTGGGAACCGGACCCCTGACCGGTTCAATTTTAAAAACCTTGAATATGTCAATATCAACATTTGAGCTCCATTTGATTCACGGGAATAGGGGTATGGAATCAAAATCAAAATGGGCTATTCCAATTACAACTATTTGGTTGGGTGGAATCAGAATCCTATTCTCATTCTTGTTGGAACGGCATTCTCCCATTTGAGGGAATAGCCATTCCCCGCCCCTCCCTTGGGAATGAATACCAATTCCTACTTATTTTAATTTCCAATTCCATTCCTGTTTGAACCAAACAGACTATAGGAATATACTATTCCCGATTCTGGAAGATTTTCATTCCATTCCAATTCCGATAACCAAACGGACCTTGGATTTTTCATTTGAAAAGGGTACTTTTATATTTTTCTTTGTCTAACCTAACTGTCACGGTGTCACCTCACCTTACCTCGTTAGAGA
Organism: Nelumbo nucifera; assembly: GCF_000365185.1. The sequence continues at coordinate 1,179,454 of NW_010729204.1, forward strand.
GTTACGAGGAGGAAATTGAAACCAAATAAGAATAACCGACTAGAAAAGTTTGAGCATCAACTAGTTACGACTTCTGAGTTGTGTACGGAAACCCCAGATTACGGAATGGTGGTGTGTTAGATATTTTGCGTTGGAATCAAGGGTTTGTTTCGTAAATTCAGGGGCGTATAAATAAGGGAGCTTCATAGCCGGATAGACCTGCGTTCCGGCCGTTCGAGAAGCCATCAGTCGTCCGGACTCCTGAGTCCAGCAAGCCAACCGAGAAATAAGGCTTCCCTTGCGTCTCTCTCTCTCTCTCTAGTCTAGCCTCTATATAATCTCTCTCTCTAGTCTAGCCTCCATATAATCTCTCTCTTCTTTTCTACGGTTTCAGTTCAGACACGTTTGAGCGGGCAACTTCTCGATCAGTCTTGAAGGTAATTACCCGATTTCTCGAACAATTACAATACCAATAACAACAACAAAATAATGGCGATTTGTATTGTAATGACCTTATCGATTAATTTGGTTGATCTCGGTCTGAGGCTTTGTTGTTTGACGTCCATTTTTTTTAAGAGATTTAGATATTCTTGTTTTTTTAAGAAAATTTCGAGATTTCTTTCGTTAGTTTGAATAATTCACTTTTTTGAAGCTATGTTTTTCTGTTTGTTTCTTTGCAAGAATTTTTAGTCATTAATGTGCAATCTCAGCTGGATTGGTTCGTAATCTTCTCTCTCTCTCTCTCTCATCCTGATCATAATGAAATTTGTTTTGCAATTTTGAAGAAAATGTCTCTTTTTTTTTGAATAATTAATTGACACTTTTGTTGTTTGAAGCAGAATCAGCCGAACGAGAGGCGTGAACTAGAGACCGACGAGCAAAACATCACGAAACCGGAATTTGTAAGGAGTCCTTCGAGGAATCTTGAAGCTCTGAATTCCGCCTAGACAGCTTAAATCCGTTTGGAATTCGGATTTCCTCAGGCTTTCGGGGGATCCTGGAAAGAGTGCCGTTCAGTTCTGTGAAAGTCTCAACGACTTCACAGGATTAGTGAATTCTACTTTCAGATAATAAATATTTTAACTTTTACTGGAGAGGTTATAAAAAGGTTGGCGGCTGACCACGGATCGAAGCACCTTTAGTGGATGTGTGCGAGTTTAAGCTCATTTGGAATTGGGGTTTATGGGAAACATGGAGAGGCTTCTGTTGTCTGTGCTGGCGGAGAGCCAGGCCGGAGGAGGGTCGGTGCTTACAACGATGAAGTTTGCGGTCTTACCTATAGCGAAGGTCTTCACAATGTGCTTCTTGGGATTTCTCATGGCATCCAAGTATGTTAATATTCTACCCGCTACAGGACGCAAGCTCTTGAACGGGGTAAGCTAATGAGTTCCCAGAACAAACCCTTTCTCTTCCTGACAATTGAGTTTTCACCCTCTTGCTATTCTGCATTACTTTGCCTAGCTTCTTCTAGATATGGTGCCTTAGATGGATAAATTCTATTGAATCAAGAATAACAAATTTTTTCCCTTTTTTTTTGGAATTATCTATCGAAAATGAACTCAAATAGGAAGTGTTTATTGCTTTGCACTTTTTCTACAGCTTCTGTTGATGAATAAATCAGACAACTCCAAACGAACAGAGGAAACACAACTTATCAGAATAATTCCTGCAGAGTAGCAATACATGTCAATTATCAACAGATTTCCATTTAGGCTATCTTCGGATTTGAAGATGCCCCCCAAGATTGTGCTGAGCCGAAATCCCTAAATCCCATGCTCATTTTAGTCGGTCAAAAGGCAGAGAGCAAACTGCCATATCTCAGCATATACCATTTTCAGACCCAAAAAATGAAATCTGGAAACTTGTTGGGCCGAACATTTGAATATATGGCAGTGAAGGAGCTTGTAGCCTTTATATTGGTTTTTTGTGTATTATTGAATACCTTCTAATTCCGGGAGGGAGGAAAAAATATAGACTTAAAAATGGTCCAAATAGAGTTTGGTAGCAAACGAGACATTCTAAACTACTTAAGCTAATCAAAAAGAGGGGGAAATCTCTAATCACTTTAAATTGTACCAAGTTCTTAGCACAGCAATTACACAGTGAGCTAGTTTAAAGTTCAAACCTTTCATGAATTTTGTTTTATCATATATAGGTTTTTATTTTGATGGATGTGGTATCTGCATCTAGGCAATCTCTAATTATTTTGTTACTTATGATCTGAAAAATTAACTGCTTATTTCTAACATATGATGCAGTTGGTCTTTTCACTTTTGCTTCCATGTTTGATTTTTTCTCAACTTGGACGATCCGTCTCTCTACAGAAAATTATTGAGTGGTAAGATTTCAAATTCACTGCTTCTCTTATGCAGATATTTCTAGAAAACCAGCATCAGTCGTTTCTGTAACAAGTTTATTGTTCAACCTTGGAGTTTTATTGGTGAAACTGATGTAGTTCTCAAAACTTTCAGTCTTGTTGCATGATGTAATAGATATGGATTTCAACATTTTTTTCTTTTTTTTTAACATAACTAATGTGGAGAGATGGTTCCATTGGCCAACTTATATACATAATCAAATATTAGATGATTTACAGATTTAATTTTTTATTACTAATGGTGTGAATGCCGGATAACTATCCATGTTTTTTTATTACTTGATGGAAAATGTCTGCTTATTTTCTTATGAACTTGCATGCATTAACCCTTTGCTGGTAGCTCGTCAAAATAGTATGAACATTTAGTATCTTGCCCGATAGTTAAACTGGACATGCCTTTCCTATATGTATCTAATTTGATTGGAGCAAAATATTATTCAATTCTTCTGATGTAATTACCTTATCAATTCAACAATTTTCTTTATAAAATTTATCTCAGTGAGAGTAGTTATTTCTATCTAAGATCTAAGTACTAATATAATCCTGTAATGGTGGCAATTTAAAATGTAGATAGAGGAAATTATGACCTTTTGGTATCTAAGCTGATTTCCTTGGGCATTTCAAATTTAAAGTGCATGGTAGTTGCATTTGAACCATTCAAAGATCCACTGGTTTGATCATCTATTTTATTTTTAAGCAAGCAAGAAGTCTCCATTTCTTTCACTTTTATTAGCCAAGGAAAAGAAAATGATGCAATCAATTTAATTTGGAATAACATACAGTTAATCATGCTTTTACCTTCTTGTAGCTTTATCGATTTCTGTATAACATGTTAGCAATTGATTTCAAGCCCGAATTTGTGCTACAGGTGGTTTATTCCTTTCAATGTAATTCTGGCTACCATATCAGGCTCACTAATAGGGTTAACTGTTGCATCTGTTGTTCGGCCACCATATCCATTCTTCAAGTTTACCATTGTACAAATTGGAATCGGTAAGTTACACTGTCAGAGTGTAGGACATTTGAGCTGTCTATATGGATATCAGGCCCTGTAGTCTCTAGTAGGTAGAACATTAAGTTCCAAAGAAAATGCATTCTGACTTCTTAGTTATATTTGAATGCAGGGAACATTGGAAATGTGCCCCTTGTCCTGATTGCCGCTTTATGTCGAGACAAATCTAATCCCTTTGGTGACTCAAATAAGTGTAGACAAGATGGAAATGCCTATATCGCATTTGGCCAATGGGTAGGCATCAAGTTATATTTGTGTTCTCAGTAGTTCTTTTTTTTGGTACCTTGTGTACTGCTTTTTTTTTTGATAAGCAAGTAGAATTTCATTAAAGAGTGGATGAGCTCCCCACTAGAGCAAAAGATACATGAAAGAAGAGCTGATTATACATCCAGCTCAAAGATTACAGAGGACCAACTATTGTGTACTGCTTTGCTTATTCTTAGTAGCTCATTCATTCAAAAATACAAATATCTATATCACCTAAAAATTCTGAAATTGGTGTAGGAATTGGAAATTTGATTTATTTCTCCCTGGATTCTTTCCTTGTTCCCGTATTTATATCACCAAATCTCCAATTGACTGATGCTTGGTTAAAACTGCCTCCTCAGGGCATTATTATGTAATTGATACAACACTTGGATGATCTTCAAATAGAAAATTCAGGATGGAGAATTTATTAGTTTGATGATCTTCAAATAGCAAAAACCCTCAGATTCATATCAGGAGTTATATGGGCTGGGCTTAGCACTTGCGTTAAAGGCTCTAGTTTGGGCCTGGGCCTAGGATGGAAATTTTCCCCATTACCCCAATCCCCACAAGGACCTGCCCCTATCAGGGGTGATCATGGCTGGGCTTAGCACCTATGTTAAAGGCTCTAGTTTGGGCCTGGGCCTAGGGATGGCAATTTTCCCCATTTCCCCAATCCCCCTGGGGACCCTCCCCGAATGGGGTGCGGATGGGGATGATTTTTCCCCCGTGGGGATGGGGATGGGGTGGGGACCGGTAGAGCACTCTCCTGCCCTATGGGGCCCCTGATCCCTACCCCGTGGGTATCCTTGCTATATGGTTGAATATATTTGGATCTTTCTTAATAGGATAGTAAATTTTAACTATTTTATTTTTAATTTTTAAATGAAATAAAAAAAAAACAAAACAAAACAAAATGATTGACATCATAAAAAAACCATTGGGAATGGGGATCCCATGGGGACTGGGATGGGGATAACCTTGTCCCTGCTGGTGGGGATGGGAATTGGGATTTTCACAGGGACAGGGATGGCGAGTGGCTCCCCATCCCTGCCCCGCCCTGTTGCCATTCCTGCCCGGGCTTGGCCTAGTCCCAACCCCAAGCCTGGGCCTGGTTAGAAATGATCACCCCTAATTCATATCCTTTCTTCCTTCTATGGGAAACAGATATGTAGGGTTAGAAAAAACATAATGATTCGTATATGTTGATGTCTGACTTATTCACATGGTTTTGGAGTCTACTCTGGTAACTTGTTTAAAGTCTTCAGCAAATGCTAAGTCATGAATTTTCTTAACTCGACCCAAAGCCTGATTGACTTGTATATAAAAAATTGGTGTTTATGTGTCAGGTTGGTGCCATCATTCTATACACATACGTATTTCAGATGCTCGCACCTCCACCAGAAGGTTCCTTTGAGATTGAGGCTGGAAATCTTCCAATCAAGAACCCTCCGAAAAATTGCACACCTGAGCAAGCTCCCTTGCTTACACAGGAGCCTGAGTCAATGGATTCAAATAAGTCAAAGGGTGGAAAGGTAAGAAGAAACTCTTCTTCATTAAGTTTTAGTTTATTTTCTTTCCTTTTTCTCTGTTGGCCTTTCTCATCATCATCATCTCTGGTTTTGTTATTTTTTGGGATCGACAAACTGGGTCTAACATGTTGGCAATTTGGCTGAGAATCTATAGACTGACTTCTTCAGTAAAATTAATTTTCCAAACCAAGTTTTTTTTTTTACAATTTTTGTGTAATTTAACATTTAGTTATGGCCATTCTGTTGTCAATTGCCATGATTTCTAGAGATTCATATGCTAGAGATCTGAATATGTTCTTCCCCCCTACAGAATACCTGAATAATTGATATGCGAAAGGATGGGTTGTACATAATTTTGTCCTATTGTATTAGTTTGCATTAGTAGCACTGTATCATATGTATCTCTCCTACTATAATATCCCTCTTCATCAAATACTGCAATAAAATCCCAAATACATTTCTTGCACTAAGGATATTTTCTCTTACTCCAGTGTCTCTAAAAACTTGATACCAACTGCAATAGCTCAACCCAACAAACTGCCAATCCTAATCGAAACCAAGCTCTGATGCCATATTACCCCCTAGGGTGTTGAAGCTCCTTTTTGGTTCCAACCTTAAAGCTTGAAACCAAGTTGCAAGAAAGGGGAAAAGTAGAAGACAAGACTAAAGGGGCATCTAGAGTAGTTAATTCCCATCTGGGCCAAGGTAGAAATAAGAGAAAGATATATATGATTCAGCAACTACTTTATGCTAATACAATGTGGCAAAACTTTGTCAGCCCTCTTTTCACATGGCAGTCCATGAACCAAGGTAAGACTGATCTCTATTGCAGTATAACTAATGGAAATTGTTCTCCTCTCCTGGATTTGATTACTTAATTTGATCTTCCTCAATTTCCTTTGTTTTCTTTGGAAGGTTGGGTTTTAATTTGTGGTTCATATCTCCTGATCATAAATTCAGTTTAGTTTACTAGCTTAACATGCATTTTTAGGTATATGAGTATATCACAGTCTTGATGTGCAGAGAAGTAAATAAGATTAGTTTTTCTTTTTCAGTAAGCAATTAAAAATCTGATTTTCTTCATTATTTCTTTTTTTTATCAATGATTTTCTTCATTATTTCTAGTTTATGCATTTTAGCTACAACTCCATTATAGAAAAATGACAAAAAAAGTGGTGCCCTCTGAATTTGAATATCCTAACAATCAGCAACTTATTCTACTATCATCAGATAATACATGGAATTTCTAATATAAGTAGACTAAGGCCCTATTGGAGATGCAAAATAGCTGTGATGAAATCATGGAATATATCTGTTGCTTCACAAGCAAAAGGCATTCTATTACTTGCATTTGTTGAAACATTATCCTAAAACTTGTTGGCATTTTCTGAAGGAATCTTGTTTGTCATATTATCATATCTTTGTTCAGTAGGTAAAAGCTTTCCAGAAAGGCTTTGGTTTTACAAGCTCTTTACATTTGTTGATGCAGATTAAAGGTTTCTTGACCTTTTTATATGAGAAGTTGAAGCTCAAGCAAATCCTTCAGCCTCCTATCATTGCTTCTGTGAGTTTAAGCATCTTAAACTTTCAAATTCTTACATCATCTTTCCTGGGAAAATTTCTTTTGTAATTGAATGTGGTAATGAAGATCAGAACTATGTTTTACATAACACCAAAATGGTGACTACCAATTTTTTAAAGGGCAGCCCAGTGCACGAGTCTCCCGCCAATGTGTGGTCTAGGTCTGGGGAGGGACAGATGTACGCAGCCTTACCCCTGCACATACAGGGAAGCTGTTTCCAAGGGTTTAAACATTTTGTTAAGTCTATTAGCATAATTTTAGAGACCATACAGTGTGTGTACCAAGATCCTAGTGCCCATTGTCATGTTTAAGTTCATCTGCTTGTTGATTTTGAATAAGAATAGGACTCATTAGCTACTATTTCTTATTTTAAAAATAACCCAATTCATGGAATTCCATTTTTGAACAATCTTGGTGATTCAGCTTGATTGCTTTGGTTCATTGCAAAGGCATATAAAGCACTAGGCAACTAGGAAGGTTCATTGTTTCCTAAGCCTAGAAATTCACCTGAAACTTCATTTTTGATGTGCCTAGCAGCTAAATGCACCGAAGTCAAGGATCATCTTGCTGATGACATAGTCCCTTCTTCCATTACCCGATGATTTGTTCTTCATCAAGTTCATTCATCCTTAACATTTTGACTTAAAATGTTATTTTATAATTTCCCAAGAAGGCTTGCTTGCTTTGATTATTTATTTTTCAAATTCTCATTGAGTTTTTTATTATTATTTTTATTTTTTGATGTTGTGTGTATATCATTATGTGCTGGCCGCAGATCCTGGCAATAATAATTGGGTGTGTACCGGTTTTGAAGCGCTTCATCCTTACAGATGATGCACCACTCTTCTTCTTTACTGACAGTTGCATAATTCTTGGGTACGTATAGTTGTATCTTTTACAATACAAGTATGTGTGACCATGTGTGTTTGTATGATGGCCTTGTTTTACTGTCATGCATTGAAACAGCAATTCTACTTACCAACAACAGCAACAGTGAAAGCAGTTAAAGAATTCCTTTGAAAATGTGAAATGGAAAAAGAAAAAAGAAAAGAAAAGAAAGTAAAACAATTTTCTTGATGAGAAAGAAAGTAAAATATCATAATTGGGGATTCTGAGGTATTAGTTTGTAGGTCATAAGAACATGCAAAAGCATATTGACACAAATATGTTTGCCGTCCTTGTTTATATGAAACTAATGCATGGAAAATGTAATTTCTAAGTTAAGTTTGTAATTTTTTTATACAAATTAATGGAAACGTTATCCTTGCAGAAGAAATATATTTGCAGAGCTAAAACATGACCAGGAATACATAGGGCCATAGGTGTGGTGTTCCCAGCACCTGTTACTGTCTCCTTTTTATGGATGGGGATCCCATTGTAGCATGTCTTGACCTACATTTGGAGCTTGGAAACAACTATTTTGTGTCTTTTCAATTGGGTAGCAAAATATGTGAAGATAAAAAATTAAAAAAAAAAAAAACAATGTATCTAAATAAATATATGATAAATTGAAGTTTGATTGTAACATCTCTTCACCCTGTACCTTGTAGAACAATAAGTGTTCTTTAATAATGGTAATGTCCAACTTCTGTACACCAACCGACAGGGAAGTGATGGCTCATTTACTTTAACTTCTACACCCTAATTACAAATATATTAGGTACAAGATGAATTTTGCATATTCATTTGTAGCCCACTGATACTCATCTATAGTAGCATTTTTTTTCTTAAGCTTACCTATAGCTGGTTTGTTGATTTCTAATGATATCTACAATGATATTTTTAATAGGGAGGCCATGATACCATGCATTTTGCTGGCGTTGGGTGGTAATCTTGTAGATGGTAAGCTTTTATTCCATGTTATTTTGTTTTGAGAAGAGCCCTGAGGGGCATACAACAGACACTTGAAACCACAGTCAAATTGGCTATTTGTTACCCAATATTATAGTTAGATTTTCCTCAAGGTGTCAACTCAACAAATTATTTGGCCTCTTTGCTTGATGCAGGGCCGGGAAGTTCAAAATTAGGACTACGAACAACTGCTGCTATTATCTTTGGGAGGTTGGTTCTGGTTCCACCTGCCGGACTGGGGATTGTTATGCTAGCTGATAAGCTTGGACTTCTACCAGCTGGAGATAAGATGTTCAGATTTGTCCTTCTTCTCCAGCATACAATGCCTACATCCGTGCTTTCTGGTGAGATTTTGTTCCCTTTTTACTTTGCTTTTTAAAACACTCAAAAACCTGTGATGGATCGATCTATTGAGTACAAGCTATATTCTCTAGTTATATGACATAAATCCATGATGTTTTATTAGTAATATTGCAACTTAAAAAGGTTTGTGTATGGTTGCTTTCTTGCGTACTCTGTTAGTAATATTGCAAGGCAAGGAATTATTACCTTATTTATTTATTTCTTGGGGCTTGTAGGAGCTGTTGCCAATTTAAGAGGTTGCGGAAGGGAGGCAGCTGCTGTTCTTTTCTGGGTGCACGTCTTTGCTGTCTTCTCAATGGCTGGTTGGATTGTTCTCTATCTCCGCATACTATTCTGAGAGGATATATATATATGAATTTACGATTCCCCTGCCCTTGGTCATGGCTTTGCGTTGGCGCGCTATCATTTTCTTACCAAGATAATATGGTTTACAGTTTTTGTTGATGAAAAATATATAATATTATCTTTTCGATATAAATCTTTGCTGTGTAACCATAAATTTGTAGGAGCAGTACTGCACTTTACAAGGAGCGCCTTTGTTTATATAAGCAACTCTTTTTAGGGTGCTCCGTGTTCGAGAGGGGTCTTGCTCTTGCACTTATTTATTGCTCAATTTTAGCCGGAGAACACAAGGCCCTTGGTTTCTATATCTTTTTTCCATTGCTGTAAATGCAAGCAGAGTTTGGTGGGAATTTTGTCTGTGATGATGCAAATATGATCGTCTCATTCTCCTCATGGTCATGGTTGGCAAGGATCCGGTAGGGCATATCGGCCCCTATCAATACTTTTTTTTTTTAAGTTTTATTTATTTTTTTCAAAACCGGTTCAGAGGGGTCGGTTTAAGGCCCGGCTACCCTCTGAACCATGGTCTGACCCGATACAACCTCTAGAGGGGTACCCATATTGGGAAGCCATCGACACGGGCCGATACGTGTCAATACTTTGAACCTTGATGGTCGGTAATCTTAGGCCATGTTTGGTAGTGCTTATTTCAAAAATAAGGGATTATTTTTTACGCTCAAACTTCCAGCTTTTTCAAGTGCTTATTCAAATTTTTACTCCAAAAATTATCCATGGCAAATTTTTAGAATACTAATTATATCCTTTTACAAAAGCATTCTTAAAGTAATTTTACATGAAAGCAGTTTTGTAAAAGTGTTTTTATGAAAATGCTTTTACAAAAGTATTTTTATAAAAGAACTTTCACCAAAGTACTTTTATTCATTCACTTTGAATTGGAGATTTTGAAAATTTAAAAGAAAATAAAGGACAAAAGAGTAGCAAGTGCTCATTTAAGTGGTTGTTGGAGAAAAAGACCAAATATGAAATATATGCTTATTTTTTAAAATAAACATTTGAAAATACTAGATGTCAAATGCAAATAAGTGTTTATTCGAATAAACACTTAGTTTCTAAGCACATATTTTTAACATAAGCACTCCCAAACATGGCCTAAAGTAAAATATTTTAAATCTTTACTTGCTGACCATTTCCATTGCTCGTAGCCAGTAGCCATCTTTTTGTTATTCCCAATTTCCCACCTCAAACTATTTTTTCTAACCTTCTTTTTTGTTTTTGTATTTTACTCAATTTTGAAACTTTATATTTTGTATTATTTTATATATAATTATTACACATTTGTATCTGTACAATTGTACTCTTTAAAACTACATGGTATCGAATAAAAAAAAATGTCAAGACTCGTTCTCTTTCACTACTTTGAAGCCACAAATCGTACTTTCTTTGATTCATTAGGCCTCCTAAACGAATTTTCGATCTGTTTACGAGAGGCCTAGGGTCCAACATAAAAACTTTGGCTGGCTGTTTGAGACCTTTCTGTGCATGGCACGACACGTTATCATGGCCATGTGGGATGAAATAAAAATAATAGCAACCAATACTTTTTTGAGAGAATGAAGGTTCGGCCCAGGATCAGAATTCTTAGGCCCAAAGTACAGTTGGAGTAGGTGTAGCTCGAAATTGATGCCAATTCACAGGCGGGCATTGATGTATAAAATGATGGTATTTGACATTTTGAATGTTTATAGGTCCACAATGTAATTCAGAAATCTGCATTGGGCCTGTCCTCAATTTTTTTAGCCCAAAAGACAAGTAAAGAACTGAGTGGGTGAACACATCATGTGTTGAAGTGCAGTAAGCTGAGAAATAGGAGTTTGGATCTCCTACCAACAAAAAAACCATTCCGACATGTTTCAGTTTCAACATGATCTCTCTCTTCACACATTTCATACATGATGGGTCATAATCATGGTTTTCAAAACTGGATCGGACCGGATGGTCAGACCGGAAAATTGGGAATCGGTCACCTGACCGGTTCTGTTTTTCCCCAAACCCGCTTTTTCTCCCAAAACCGTTGATTTTGGTCAGCAAACTGCTGAATCAGCCGGTTAACCGTTTGAATAGTTTTGACCATTTTTCAAATTTTTTTATTTTTTTTGTCAGAATGAGCTGATCGTTCGGGTTGAACAGTCGGACTGTTCAAACCGGTAACCGGACCCCTGACCAGTCCGGTCACCGGTTCGGTTTTAAAAACCATGGTCCTAATCTTTATGGTGAGATGTATTGAATATGGGGTGCAATTTTTGCAGGTTAGGATTAGGATTTTATCAAAATTTCAATGGGCTCAAAACCCAAGCCCAAAACAGTATAAACTGTTAACTGGAGCCAATCTGACTTGCACCCTTTTAAAACCATGTTGAAATAGTTTTTTTTTTATATCCTAATGCTCAGTTTGGAAGCAATACAAATACAAATATATACAGTACAAATATATACAAAATACAAGGTTTTGTACTTTACAAATTTATATTTGTAGTTCTTCCAAACTGACCCTAACTTGAAAAACAGCCTCCAAATAACCAAAGTTTTTTTGGGGGTCCAAAAACATGTTTACAGTTCGCGTAATTCATACTCCAAATCTCCAATAACGCCTCTAGGTATGAGCATTATTGCTCCATTGTGCGTGTTGGGATCATGAGCTATGAGGACTGTCCACTGCGTTCCTCAGTGTTCGAATATCACTCAAAAGAAAAAAAAGAGAGAGAGAGAGATCCTATTATGTTTAATCATGATTTTGAATTATTTTTGAGCTTTGTTGGAATCTTTTCATCGATCCAAAATTTTGAATTATAGTAGGCTGACATGTTTTTAGAGGATTAATTCCTTTGATTCTAAGAATCACTTTTAAGTTTGAATTAAATTATTGGAACTTTTTCCTATCTTTCAAGTTCAAAATTATTCTAAGAATTGATTCTTTGAGCAGAATTGTGACCTAATAGTAATAGCCCTGGACGGGACACCTAATCATACTGAGTTCTGTAGTCAATCTTTAACGAGGGACCCATACTATGGTGGATCATAATCCTTTGTACATGACTACATGTGCCATGGCATCTCAAGAGGACACTTTTAGACTCTGCTTCTTCTGCCATCTAAGATCCTCCTCTATGATCAGCCATTGAATTGTTTTGTAAATCTGTACTATTGTTTACAAACTTAATTTATATGCCATTCTTGTTTTCGTGTTCATATGCATAATTTGTTTACCTTCAGGCTCCGTTCGCTTTTCGGTAGGTTATTTATTTGGGTAAGTGTTTTCCAATAAAGACTTATTCGGGTAAGTGCATTTATTCATGTTCTTTTATTTTCTATGTGAATAAAGCAATGATTATTTTAATCATAAAAATCCATTAGTATTAAAAGGGGTATTTTTGTCCTATTCAATTATCGGTAGAAAAATTATTTATCCACCTAGGAGATGGGTACCACTTGTGATACCAAGAAAAATAAATTTTCCCTGATTCCCACATAAATCTAAAAAAAGAACATGAGTTTTTTAGTCAATGAGAATTCTCATTAACCAACTTTCCCCTCTTAAAATAAAAAAATAAAAATAAAATAAAAGGAACGCCCCCTTGGATTTAAATTATACAACTTCTAATTTCTTAGTATATTTTTTTTATTAAATTCAACAAACATTAATGGTTTAAATTACCGACACAAAATAAGTTCATGGCAAACTTTTAATACATTAGTGCTAATAGGTCCACCTGAGCCTGGCCCAGGCCAAGCCCAATAATCTGAGGGTGTCAACTGTCAAGTTTGGGCTACGCCTGAGTTGGGCAATTTAAATTTCTTTGAACCCTGTATGCATGATGCATCCTTTTACTTTCCAATTAATGGATTTAGGTATTATCAATCACAACCACTTAATTAGCTGGATCCTCTCTCTCTCTCTCTCTTGCCAAGTATATAATGGCCTTCACATTTTAGTTAGAAATGTCAATATCCCACCACCACGTTTGTCTTCGTTTTCCACGGAAAAAAAGAGTATTTGCAATTAATATTTTCAGTCAAAAAGACAAACAAAAAACTGAATGGGGCAACGTGTCATGGCTGGAAACTGAAAAAGGCTATTTTTCTCAAACAGCCAATGTTTTTCTTTGTTATGCCCATCTCTTCATTAACCATTCCCTTACTCCACCTCAGCCTTGAATCCAATCAGCCATTGAGTAGCAGACCCCATTAAGTATAAAGCCGAACCCCACCCTACAATTAATCGGTCATCTCAACTCTGAACCGATAGACCCAATTATATTTGACAAGCCTTTAGCTTGCTAATTTGACAATAAAACTGTAATTAATCTATGTTCTTAAAAGTTAAAATATCCTATAATATATCCCTAGCTCTGCATGTTTATGTTCATTTCGGGTTTCAATTGAACCAAAACAGCTAAGCCTATTACAATTGGAACTAAGTGTGCGCAGACCCAGATGGGTCATTGGGGTTGAGTCGGTTGACCACAACACCATCGACAGCCCTAGGCACGGTATACAGAAACGAGGATAGTGAGAGACACTGATCAGGCCAGCCTGGAAATTGAATCAGTTACCCAAGATTTCTTAGAATTGTTATTGGTTTCCAGTCTGGGAATTAAATTACTTGTATAGTTACTAATTATGTTCTTACACTTGCTACTAATATACGCAAAGTAATTAAAGCCCAGTGCAAGAAAAATTACGTCCTTGAGGGCTGGAGACTAACTAGACAATTCAGACTGTCTAGAGATTGTTCTGTTACCTGTTAGAAGAAGACTCACCGGAAGCAGATGGAAAAATTGATGGTGGGAAAGTGCCATACAAAACTCTGGTTCGTCATCTTTGCCTCTTTTGCTCTATGGTTCATCTTGTTTTACTTCAATTCTTCTTCTTTACCAAATAGAAAGAACAGATATATACACTCTTTGTTGTCCCCCTATTGGACTCCGCTACTCGTTCCAGAGAATAATACTCAACTCAACAGTGGAAAACCATTAATGGGTAGCGGGTTGGAGCCTGCAGTTAGCCAACTAGATGTCAGTGGAAATGGGTCCGAGTATAATAACCATGTTAACAGTAGATTACCTGATGATAATGCTTCTTCTGCCACCAACACCATTGATAATGGGAGTTTGGCTGATTCTAATTCATGTTCAGGTCGCTATATTCATATGTATGATCTTCCTATTCGATTCAATGATGATGTTATTAAGGACTGTAGGTCCCTCAATGTATGGTATGATATGTGCCGACCATTGACAAACAGGGGACTCGGTCCCCAACTGATCAACTGCAACAAGGTCTTCTCTGATAAGGGCTGGTATGAGACAGACCAATTCATGTTAGAGATCATCTTCCATGAAAGGATGAAGCGATACGAGTGCTTAACAAACGATTCATCCTTGGCATCAGCACACTATGTGCCCTTCTATGCAGGTTTTGACGTAAGCCGTTACCTCTGGGGATTTAACACATCCATTCGAGATGCCACTCCTCTTGCTCTTATTAATTGGCTCAGAGAGAGAAGTGAATGGAAGGTTTTGGGGGGAAGAGACCACTTCCTAGTTGCAGGAAGAACCACATGGGAATTCAGGAGGTTGACAGAAGAGGACTCCGACTGGGGCAACAGGCTTATGGTCTTACCTGAAGGTAAGAACATGACGATGTTAGTGATTGAGTCAAGCCCTTGGCACAGAAATGATTTTGCAATACCATATCCCACCTACTTTCATCCTTCAACAGATGATGAGGTCTTCCAGTGGCAGAATAGGATAAGGAGATTGAGAAGGAGATACTTGTTTTCCTTCGCTGGTGCCCCACGTCCCAATATTTCAGGGTCGGTCAGGGGCCAGATTATCGAGCAGTGCCAAGCTTCTAACAAGTGTAGGTTGTTAGACTGTTCCACAAAAAGCAATTGCCAAAATCCGAGTAACGTGATGAAGTTGTTTCAAACTTCAGCTTTCTGCTTACAGCCTCCTGGGGACTCGTATACTCGGAGATCAGCTTTTGATTCGATGTTGGCTGGGTGTATACCAGTTTTCTTCCATCCAGGTTCTGCGTACGTGCAGTATCTGTGGCACCTACCCAAGAATTACACAAAATATTCTGTGTTTATTTCGGAGGATGATGTCAAGGCAGGGAATGTCAGCATAGAGGAGAAGCTGCGTAGGATTCCTAAAGAGGAGGTGAAAGCTATGAGGGAGCAAGTGATACAGCTAATTCCTGGACTGATATATGCAAATCCAAGTTCCACACTGGAGACTGTCGAAGATGCTTTCGATTTAGCAGTTCGAGGAGTGATTGATAGGGTTAATAGAATCAGGAAGGAGATTAAAGATGGGGTGAATTCTGATTTGAGTTACGACGAGATAGACAGTTGGAAGTATAATTTGTTTGGGACAGTGGAAAAGCATGAATGGGATTCTTTCTTTTATAAATGGAAGTATACAAAATCTTAAGTCAAAAAACAGAAAAATGGAATAAGAGTTGAATCAGTTCAATTGTAAAGCAAAGATAGAACTAGGTAAAGCACCCATTACCCATTTGTGGTCACTACTCAATACTCACTATAGAAAAAAAAAAAAACTGTAGTTTGGTAAACTTGCCTTAGAAGTTGAAGGAAGTTCAGTGATCTTTTTTTTCTCTTCTATAGAATATAAGCCAGGAGAAAACTTCAGTTGTATTAATGCTTTAATTGTTGCAAATCTTCACAACAATAATCTCAACCAGGGAAAGATCTTCCTCAGTTAATCTCAGTTCCACTGTCATTTTTTCTGCTAAATTACTTGAATCATGAAAGGGACTTTCTTGAATTGTCCACTTCAGAGGCAGCGTCGACAGTTGCCTCTGCAACCAAGACGCCACTGAATGTTGAAGCCCCTCCCAACAAGATTGTTGATCTAATAGCCAATGTCTGGATTTTTCAGCCTGAGATTTGTATTACTTCTCAACATGGTTCTTCAGTTCAGGGTGGTTGTATTTAAGAGAGATGAGACATTGAGGGGGGTTTCATTTTCTTCAGCTATAAAGAGGCATTGAGGTGTCGGAATACTTGTTACTTAACTAACTTTTGTAAACCTATAAACCATCGATAAATATTTTCATATTACGAATGCGGGAATGCTAGTATTCTTTCTTTGTTGGATCATGGATGTGATATATCTAGGCAATGTTTTGCATTAATGCTGTTTTACGAGAAAACGGTGCCACCTAGGTACCATATTAAAGAAAATGGTACTTCAAACAAACACCCTTTTGTTTGGTATTTTTTCTTTTTCAGAAAAAAAAACGTTCTTCTATACCACACTTGTCTAGAACATGATTTTTAAAATCGAACCGGTTATAGGTCCGATTACCGGGTTGAATGGTCCGATCGTTCGAACCGAATGATCAATCCGTTCTGACAAAAATTAAAAAATAAGTCTGAACTTACTCTGTTCAGACTTCAGATACCACACCAAAGGCCAGCAAGGATGGCGTCCACTACTGCCATCAACTCCCCATTTTCCACCAACACCGCCAATTGTGTTCGGAAAATCACCCATTTCCAATGCGCTACCGTTAATAGCTTCGTTGGCCTCCAGAAAACCACGAGAATCATCATTTCCTCTCTCGCGCCACTGCGAGTCCTTGGTAAATAGAGGTTGTTGCTGGTTATAAAATGCAAACCGCCATAGGTGAAGTTCACTGCCGTCGCCGATCACTGTGAATCGCCGTCAGTCGTGGTTGCCACAAGTCGTGAGTCAGGGTATGAAGACTGAGAGGAGGGAAGGGTGAGAACAAAAATGAACGACTTTCGTTCTAACCCTAAAGGCCTAATTTGTAAGAGTTTTTTTTTTGTTTTTATTATTTTTTTAAATCAATGAAAATGAATTTTGTAACCCACGACCCACTGCCCGGGTTGAACAGTTTAGCGGTTTGACCACCTGGGTCAGCGGTTTTCTAACTTTTTCAACGGTTTTTTAGGATTTAGCAGTTTATAGTATAATCAGACCCGGAGGGCTAAACAGTTACTGGTTTCCTGGTCCGACCGTTCAATCCAGTCCGGCTTTGAAAACCATGGTCTGGAGCAACACCAAATTCAATGTTTTTTAAGAAAACGGTGTATTGCTGCCAATGATGCAATAACATGGCACCATGTGACATATAACATTCATACCAAACAAAACCAGTGTTGTTTTCTCAAAAAAAGCCTATGTGGCAGCACTGGTTACAAACAAAAATAAGTGCCATTTTCTGAAAAAAAATAATGCTTACAATTTCACATGCCCAACACCATTTTTCTAAAAAAAAATGGTGAGATATTTCCAGCACCGATGCCAAACACCTACCTATTAAGAATGTTACAAGATCGAGTGTATTTCATTTATCATACACACTTCATACTTTAGCAAGATTTGAGAGTAGTATTGCAAATATTACCTCTCTCTCTCTCTCACTATATATATATATATATATATAACTGTTGGTTGTTTCCATCCTAAACTTCCAAGGAAGTGAATTTAGGAAAGAAGCTTAGCGCCTGAGCGAGCTTAACAAAACGTGCACCAGTGAATGACAAATGAAGCCCCGCGAGCCCGCGTCCAATGAACGAAGATAGGACCGGGATGTACTTATAGGGATTTACCTGCCTGTGGGGTGTGGCTGTGGGGTGCGTGAGTGACTAGCATATAGGAAAGCTATTGAGAAAGTCTATCAGAACCCAGTGACAGGCCACAGGATGCTTACAAATCTCAATAACACGTATCAATCCCGTTTCCTTGTTTGTAAATATGTTCATGGTGTTTATTTTTCACTTTTCTTGCTGGCTTACCTGGTTTTTGTAATCTGGGTCTTGACAAATTGTAATCTGGCTCATCTCTTTATCAACACATTCAACAAATTGGATGTGTCCAAACCTTGGGTCTTGACAAATTGTAAATGGTGGAACACGATTCCTGTTGGGCATAAAACTAGTTGATCTGAGTTGTATGTAATCAATTCAATTCACTAGTCACCACCCATAAAATTAGCACTCACTAGTCAATACAGTAAGCCTTCATGTAACAGCAGTACTCCCACCTACCTCCCGGGCCCTCTTCCAACTAAAATTATCAATTTGCAATGCCCAGTTCAGTGTTCGCGTCCAATTGGAATGCATGACTAATTGACCACGTCCTGTAACAAACTGAACTTCTTAGGGTTGGGCTATATGGTGTATATTTGTCCGACCATTTTCTCTAGACAAGGTCGATGCAGATAACTTCTTTGCGCCTTGCGGCCTGTTAATTTTAATAATCACCACCATACCCATCTTCTTCTTCCAAGCCCTGTCCCATAAATTTCCAACTTTACGACCTATTATGCTCTTCTTCTTGTCTGGCTCACAAATTCTGTACACATTAAAGCATTATGTCAAGGCAGAAAACCTCAATCTCAAAAGTTCCAATCCAAAGCCACTTGTTCATGTAAAAAACTATTACAATTACTGATTTAATGTCAAACAAGGTTTTAATCACATAGGACCTTAGAAAAAAGACCACCATCTCCTTTTCCTGTTCTCCCTCTGATCATGTATGAAGGATCTCCCAGAAGATCTATCAACTTGCTGCCCATGCTGCCATTGGAAGCCACAATGGCCTCTTCGCCCACCTTCAACATGAGAGTTCCGGAACCACAAAACAAGAGCAATACCAACAAGGCTGAAAATTGGAGCAGTAGCAAGAAAAAACCACCTTCCTCTTCCACCTCCTCTGGTAGAGCTAACTGTTGCACATTCCAGACCAGCTTCATGAGTTTCATCTTCCTCACAATCAGTGGACACATCAGAGGAACCATCCTCACTTGGGTCCTGCTGCTGAATCTCATTATTTCCTATTGTTCTAGAGGCAGCGTTCCTTTTCTCTTCATAATCCTTGTCATCAGTGGGAAGCTCATAGCGACAAAGGGGACAAGAGTTTCTAGCACTCAACCATGGCAAAATACAGGAAGGGTGATAAAAGTGCAAACAGGGAAGCTGAGTAGATTCAGTACCGATGGGTAGAGAATCTTTACAAATAGCACAAACCAAGCCGCCTCCCTTCTCCTGTTCCTCATTAACGACTATACGAGGCAAACTGTCCACAAAAGAAGCAGCTGCTGGGGGTGCTCCTTGTCTTGAGTTGTCAGACTGTGCAAGTTGGTCAAGAAGTTCTTCAAAGCCTCTTGAATCAAGATAATCACCAAAGCGACCCATATATGTACGCCTACTTTCGTGGATTCTCCAATGAATACCCCCACTTTCAGGAGATGGAATCCCTCTCAGCCAATTCATGGGGCCATCATTTTCCCCAGGACTCCTGGTGACAGCATTTTGGACCCAACCTTCTGCTCCTCTGGTTTCAATTGTATTTTCCTCAAAACCATCTCCTTCCCATCCAACATCTCCTACATCTTCGTCATCCGAGTCCCAGTAATTAGGACCTGCATGCATAGGGTCGATGTCAGTATCACTGTTGATATTGCTTCCATCATCTGGTTGGATGAAGATTTCTCTATCCAGGAAACCATTTCCATCCACGGATATATCAGAGTCCCCACCATAAGCACTGAAAGAAATCGCATCACTCTCACCATGAAAAACCCCATTCCAACTAAAACTGACATTTGATTCACTCTCTCCAAAAACAGAATCATAGTTATCAAAACCCTCACTTTCATTGTCAGACAGCACCCTCCTCCATCTCCTAGACCCACTTGGAGTGGTATGAGAACTCGCATGCCGCAGCCCCGTTGCAGCAGCATCACCTTCTATTAGTTGGGTACCATGCTCAAAGGTAGAAATGGGGACAGTATGCTGGTTATGTCTAACCAGATTAATCAGATGTGAGAACTGTTGTGAAAATAGATCTTCTATTGACTCAGAACTCCTACTATACCTGGCTCTTCTTCCTCTGGGTGGCCTTCTCTGATGAGACTCTCGTATGGTCATCTCTAAATCTTCAAGGAACATAGCTTTGCAATCCCTGCATACATTGATAGTTTCTGGATCTTCACTCACCTCATTATCTGTATAGAAGATCCTCTGGCATAAGCCACAATGTGCCTCCATCTGGTCAGAATGGTTAACCACTGCACTACTATTCATCTGGGAAAGTTCTGCAGTCTCATCCTCCAAGGGAATATTATGAGATTCCGCATCCATATGGAACTGGTTATAAGATAAAAACCAAAGGCCAATAACATGAGGAATTGGTAAGATAAAAACCAAAGGCCAAACATACATGATATCAATAATGAAGAATCATGATACCATTCTAACACAGGAGCTTAAACTGAATACAGGAAATATTAGCCCGTCAACATAGAGAACTACACAAAACTAACAATCAAATATTTTATATTTATTTGTAGTGCTCACCTTACAGGAACTGCACACTGTGACTAATTAGAACATATAAACAAAAGGCATCAACAGGACAAATAAATAGAGATGCCCACAAAAGGAGAAGACCCCTATCCACTGAACTACCAAATAGAAGTTACATTTGGCATCTGCAATAGCAGGCTTTAACAGTTATAACATCAAGATCCAATAGATTCCGTCTACAATGTCATAGTATAGTGTAAAATTCACAATGAGCAATATTACAATCACAAATTGAGAACATTTTAATATGTAAGAAACATTTTATTTTGTACTAATGAATCTTTTTTATCACCCAATACCAGTTAACAATTTCTATATTTCATTGATAACACTGAAATGTTTGCATTAGCATGTAAAAAAATAAACGAAATTTACAATGCTGATTGTGCACAGGCAACCCCACAATCCTTTTAATTTACCCCTCAAGCCCATGATGCCCCCCTTTCTTTTCTTTAATTACATATATGAATCCACTGTCCTGTAGTAGTTACCTAATAAAATTGATCCCTACCGGTACCTTGTTTTGCAAGTGAATCTACCATTCCATTTACTGATCTACGTATTCGAATGAAGATTATCCTCATCTCCCTTGCTATTTGCCTGATCTCTCTCGTGGTGTGCCTATACTGCCATGGTGCTGGAGTATAGTGCTTGAGACATCTAATTATTACTCTCAAGTCCCCTTCCACCATCAAATCCTTATGGTTAAGTGTTTTTTCAAGAAAGAGTATCAAAAGAGTGGTTATTTCCACTCCCAAATAGAAGCATTCTTTGTCAGACATGTGCCTATTCACTCTCAAAAAAAAAGTATGAGCTTCAAATGGTAGTTACCTCTAAACAAATCTATATATCAAAAAAAGTATCAAATAAAAAACTAACATAAATTTACAATATAAATAATGGATGTCAAACAAAATTGATCAGAATATTGGTCATGTACTTGGTATGAGGTGGTCATTCTCTAGTATAATATAAAAGTAGGGCAGGAAATAAAAGGCAAAACAGAGAAGTTTTTTTAGGTGTTCTTTCAATAAAGATGTGCTGGTAAGGAACTACCATGAAGAAGAGGGCCACATCAAATAGTTGAAGTTGCACTCATTCTTTGAAAGGAAAAGACTGTAACTACCTATCTCACCCTATGGAGGCTGTTATACCAAACATAACTCGTGTAACTTGTCTACTATATCTTTTTGTTATCAATAACAAGGTAAAAGTTTTTTTAGGTGTTCATTCAATAAAGATGTGCTGGTATGGAGCTACCGTGAACAAGGGGGCCACATCAAATAGTCAAAGTTGCACTCATTCTTTGAAAGCAAAGACTGTAACTACCTATCTCACCCTATGAAGGCTGTTATACCAAACATAACTCATGCAACTTGTCTACTACCTTGTAACAGAATAACAGATATATTGCTGTATCTTTTTGCTATCAGTAACAAAGTATAAGAAAGGAAAGGCAAGTAATTGTTACTTGTCTGAAAAAAGAAAAGAAAAGAAAAGGCAAGCAGTCTCCCTAAAATATGGGGGAAACAGTACCAAGGCCTACAAAACCTTAGGGATCTTTTCTGATAGTAAAATAAAAATTTTATTAAAAGGAAATAAAAGAAATTAAAAGGAGACCAAAAGTCTACCAAGAGAAGATAAAAGCAACCCTACCCTTAAACTCAATCCAACAACAGCACTGAGAAAAACACCCAAAAACAAGCTCACCAAACTACTAGACAGATTAAAAGCAACCAACCAACTCACACAAATATGAACACCAACTCACCAAAACCAAAAAAAAAGAAAGAAAAAGCAATTACAAACAACAAAACCCAAACAAAAGAAACCAGACTCCAACTTATCACCACTCAAAGACCTTCCTTGATTATTGCACACCACCAGCCAGCATTTTGAAAATGAAAAGGTTTACTTCTCTTACTAACTTTCTAAGATTCCTTCACCTTCTTTTTTCTTTTTTCTTTTTTTTTAGATAGATATAAGCCTCCTTCACCTTCTTGATAGGTATGACCTCAAACGAACCCCTTTTCAACCTGGAAAAAACTTTTGAAATCTGAACGGATCAATTATTTTAACAATTTCTGAAGCATCATGTTGCATTGAGAATCTTCTCAAACACTTTCTGATCCATATAGATGTCATTGATCCTCTCTAATTCCGGCACTGCATTCTTCTTAGAGGTCTGATTTGCAACTGTCCTTCACCCTCTACATCATAATCCCCTGCCATGTTAGATGATTTTCTACCCCATTTAAGATCAATTCTTAAATTAAAACCAGCTGGATCATTATCCAGTTTAACATTATCCCTGTCCTTTGAGGGCATATAAAACTTTTCTTCCAACTTTTTAAACATTTTCCTTACAAACTCCTCCCCCAAGAAAAAATAACCCCAAAGTTTTACTCACCTCCAGGTCCTCCACTTCAGTATTCACCACTGTGTCTACATCAATTGATCTTCCAATTTCATGAGTCTCGTCAATAATAACCTCTTCCTCATTGGAAATATCTACCTCCTCCCTCCACTTCAAGTTCAATCTCAGCATCCTCTTGTAATGGCTTAGTTCTGTATTTACTTCTTCTTCTATAGACTTTTGAGCCTAAATTCTCACCTTCTTGTCCCTCTGCACAACCTTCCCCCTCTTTTTCGCAATCAACTTCGTCAGTCACCAATCCCCCTGTCTATCTAAATGCCTAAGACCATCTACCATTGAGTTTTCTAATCTCAGAATTTGGGCCCACCTCAACAGGATGTTTAACCTAGAAGCTAAAGACTGAGGTTCTGTAATCATGATTTTGAATCTCCATGGTTGTGTTGGAATAATGGTAAGATCTCAGGCTGACAAGTGTGAGAACTGATCAGAGTCTGAGGGTGACCACTTTGTACAATTAGGGGTGTCAATTGGACTGGATTTGGTCCAATCCGATCCAGTCCAATGTGCGTCCATTATAAATGGACCAGGTCCAAACCAATCCAATGAATGTTCTGGACCAATTTGGACCGGTCCAATTCAATGTCTGGACCGTCCAATCTGTTCAAATTCATTTTGATTTAGATTGGTTTCAACCCAAACCCAGTCCATTGACATATATATTCTTATCTTATATAAATGGACCAGATATTGGCTTAATCCAACCCAATCCAATATAAATTTGTTACGGACGGACCAGGTCCAATCCAATTTAATAAATATTTTGGACCGGATTGGTCCAATCCAATATGTCTTGTTGGTGTGTCCAATCCATCCAAATTGATTTTGGACTGAACAGGGTCCAATCCAAAACTGGTCCATTGACACCCTTATACAATCAAAGGCCAATGGTTAGGTCCGTATCCAGTCAACTCCTCCCAAGACCCCAGATAGCTGAGACCAGCATCGGGTAATGACTAATGACCTTATGGCTGTGTTTGAGAGCTCTGCTCCATAGCAAACCACCCAATCTCTGAACCATAAGCATGATAGGAACAATAACAGAAGAAATACCTGGGAGGAAGCCCAGCCAAGGATTCACTCTTTTAATACCTATTCTATTTTTAGTTTTTAGTTTGGCTCTTTTGTTCATACTTACCATGCAACTTATCCATCTAATTATTTATTTCCCCTCGTTGAGTTCAAAAACCAGAATACCTAAAACTTATACTTTCAAAAATATCCAACCACCACTACAGCTAGCCTTAATCTTCAAACCCTAAATCCAGTATTTCCTTATAGTACAAACTCATAATTCCTGTTTACAAACATGCCCAACAAGTTCCCAGAAATTTCTCAAGAAAATTAAAATTGGCAATAAGATGTGTACTATAGTTCTCCTAGAAAACCCTATTTATGTACCTTTTAACAGCCTTTAGGACCCCTTTAACCCCTTCTAACATTGAAAAACATAATCTAATGTGACAGTGGCTGTCATTGGACGGTCCAATTGAAATGGATGGGGCAATGATGTTTAAAATAAATAACCATTTTTTGGTAGACTCTATTCTTTGCTAAGACTGAAACTACTATTGGACCATAACATGTGGATATTACGGTGACCATAAATGCTAGCCAAATCCTTCTAA
>NW_010729204.1:1209531-1222363 GCF_000365185.1 Nelumbo nucifera
CCTGCCTGACATCCGTACCTACCGGACCCGGTGGCAGGGCTCTAATCCCTTGCCAGGCGGCGTTCTGTTTGTCGTCTCTGAAAAGCATGGCACGCCAGTCAAGTTCGTACCTGGCAATAGTAGTCTGTAGCAGAAACCTGCGCCTGCCACACCTGCCCTGGCAGTAACGGCTAGGGCAACGGCAGTTATGCCAGGTATGACCGAGCTCCGACATAAAAGAACTCCAACTCTCACGAAGCAAAGGTATTGAAGCTTATGCACTTTCAGCACTCTTACTCTCTGTTCTTTCTTTGAGATTTCTCCAATTCTAACTTATCCATCGGAGTGTTCCCATCGGGAAGACCCCCCGGGAACCCTTCACCTTCTCCTTCCTTTCAGGTGTCGTCCGTTCCATTCAAAAGCCAAGTCACAACCAGCTAGGAGTGCCCAGATTGTGCAGCATCATTTGGCGCTGTCTGTGGGAAACGCTTCCAAAAGCCTCCCTCTGATCTCTACGAAACTTCTCTCTCTTTTACTCACCAGCACCACTGACATCCATGGCTTCTTCTAGCAACTCCGAACGCCAGAACACCCTAGAGGATCAACTCCAACTGCCCACCGTTTGCATCGGGCAGTTCACCGTCCCCCTCTCTGCGAGCGGGATTCCTAGCTTGAACGCGCCTACAACGATGGAACCCGTATCTATTCCGCCGCCCCCTGCGGTCGGGACAACCTTCGCCGAACCCACCACTCTCCCTCTGGTGGCCGCCCAAGGCCAACTTGAAGACTTGATGCAGTGCATGCGGGCCATGCAGGCCCAGATGCAGCAGTTTCAACAACTCCAGTTTCACCAGCAGCAAGTGCTGCACCAAGTATCCCAGTACCAGTACCAGCAGCAATTCCCTTCACTCCCTCCCTGGCATTCGGCTGCATAGCCAACTAAGCCTCAGCGCCGCAATGAAATCCCTTCCAGCCGGGGAGAGACTTCGGCATCATCTCACGGAAGGAAGGGAAGACTCCCTACCCCCACCACACGGCCCGTGGTCAGGTCGGGGGCTTCCCAGCCGGTTAGGCCGGCATCACCCCAACACTCGCAGTTCGAGCCTTTGCTTGCGGAGAATAGGTTTGAGGTGCTAGCCGACGACCTGGAGCAGGGTCCCTCTGTCAGCAGCACCAACGCTAAGCCGACCAAGAAGTAGCGGAGATGCCGCCGGGCTCATCGAACTGCCACCGTCCACAATCTGCCCGAGCTCAAGGGAAAAATAGAAATAAGCTCGAGAGAGGTAAGAGTTGCACCACTTCTCTCAGTCCCCTCTCCTCTGTCTCTGGAGCTCCTCGCAGTCCCCATGCCCAAGGACTTCAAGCTCCCACCGTTGGACAAGTACGATGGGTCCTTCGACCCAAACGACCATGTCGATGCCTTCTAGTCCCAGATGCATCTAGCCAGGGTGAGTGAATCTTGCATGTGTGTGGCCTTCTCCACTACATTCAAAGGAGTGGCCCGCACCTGGTACCGAAACCTCTCGTTGGGCTCAATAAGGAGCTGGGCGCAATTCATGAAGGTCTTCACCTCCCACTTCGTCACTAGTAAGAGATGTCTGAGGACTCAAGAAAGCCTCATCAGCACAGTCCAGAGGGACGGGGAGTCCATCCGGAACTACATCAAGCGGTTTAATGACGCTTGCCTGCAAATACCTGACCTGGACCCTGCAGTTCGGCTCACTGCGGCCAAACAGGGCATCACCCACAAAGAGTTTAAATGGCACGTGGTCGTCAACCAACCTAAGATCGTGACTGAGTTTCTCGAGCTCGCAGATCGGTTCATAGAGACATAGGAGGAGATCAACCAGAAGGGCAAGCACGCCCTCGAGAAAAGAAAAAGGGAGTTGGAACCCCCGACTCCAAGTGACTACAAGAAGAAGAAGAACCAAGCTCGGGGGGCAAAGCTAGTCCAGCCTTTCCGAGCTCCAGCAGCAGAAAGGGCGTTTACGCCCCTCCACACAAAACGGGCCGAGATCCTCATAGCGATCAAGAACGCCCCGTATGTAAAATGGCCACCTCGGCTCAAGGTCGATCCTAATGTTAAGAACAAAAACTTGTATTGTAGTTTCCATAGGGATCACGGTCATAGTACCGAAAGTTGTAAAAATCTCTGCGATGAGATAGAAGAACTCATTCGTCGCGGATATTTGAGGAATTTTGTACAACATAGCAGTAATAATAATAAGGCAGGTCGGTATGGGAAGCAGAACAAAGAAACCCCCGAGTCCAGCAGACAAGCAGAGCAGCCGCAGAGGCAGCCTCCAAACG
Organism: Nelumbo nucifera; assembly: GCF_000365185.1. The sequence goes on from NW_010729204.1 coordinate 1,211,821, forward strand.
AAAGGCCAGCCCGGGGAACCATCCACGTAATCGTGGGAGGATCGATTATCGCAGGCTGTACTTCGGCTGTAGCTCGGTCATCAGCCCGCGAAGCTGCCAAAGAAGAACTAAACCCCCCAAAGCGGCCAAGGGTGGAGGAACCGATCTTCTTCACTGAAGACGATGCGCGAGGAGTCCACTACCCCCACAACGACGCGCTCGTCATCAAGATGAGGATCAACAACTTCGAAGTCAAGTGCGTCCTAGTAGACTCGGGCAGTTCGGTGGATATCCTCTTCAAGGCGGCCTTCGATCAGCTTCAGCTCCCAGAAAGCGACCTGAAGCCCGCAAACACTCCACTGGTGGGGTTCAGTGGTGAAGAGGTCAGGCCTTTGGGGAAAATCATTGTGCCGGTGGAGGTCAGTACCTGGCCCAGTGTGGTAAGGCTCAATCACAAGTTCCCAGTGCTCGCAACCCCCTCTCCATACAATGCGATAGTAGGTCGGCCCATCACCCACGTTCTGCGAGCGGTAGTCTCCACCTACCACCTGGCAATGAAGTTCCCTACAAACTTTGGAGTCGGAGTGGCACGAAGCGATCAGCTCGAGTCCCGCAAGTGTTACGTAGCCGCCCTCAAGGAAAAGGCCAAGGTATCTGACGACGTCGAGCTGGGACGACCTATAGAGCAGTTCGCAGAGCGAGCTACACCCACTGAGGAGACCATCCCCATCCCGACTTCGACAGACGATCCAGCTCGAGTACTTCAGATTGGCGCTTCTATTGAGGAACCCCTGCGGTCTCAACTGGTAAACTTCTTACTCGAGAATTTAGACATTTTTGCATGGTCAGCGGCGGAAATGCCTGGCATAGACCCCAACATTATCACTCATAGACTTAATACTAATCCTGTAGTTAGGCCCGTTAGACAGAAGAAACGCAACCTAGCCCCGGAGCGATGGAGGGCAGTCGACGAGGAGGTCAGGAAACTCCTTGCAATCAATTTCATCAGGGAAGTCCATTACCCGAGCTGGGTGGCCAACCCCGTTCTGGTGAAAAAGGCTAACGATAAGTGGTGCATGTGCATCGACTACACCGACCTGAACCGAGTTTGCCCAGAGGATTGCTTCCCACTTCCTAGGATTGACCGTCTAGTTGACGGGACCTCGGGGCACGAGTTGCTGAGCTTCTTGGATGCCTATTCGGGCTATAACCAAATCAAAATGGACCCAGCTGATGAGGAGAAAACCGCCTTCATAACCAAGTTCGGCCTGTACTGCTACAAGGTCATGCCCTTCGGGCTGAAGAACATTGGGGCTACTTTTCAAAGACTTTGTAAATAAATTGTTCGAGCCACTTGTTGGCACAAAAGTAGAGTGTTATGTAGACGACATGGTCGTCAAAACCCAATTTTCACATGAACTAATACAAGATTTACACTCAGTCTTTGAAATCTTGCGTAGATTTAATATGAAGTTAAATTTGAATAAGTGCGTCTTTGGCATCACCTCGGGTAAATTCCTAGGGTTCATCGTTAACCGACAAGGCATTGAGGCCAACCCGGACAAAATCAATGCCATCCTAGAAATGAGACCACCCTGAAAGTTAAAGGAGGTTCAGAAGCTGAATGGCCAGTTGGCCACCTTAAGTCGCTTTTTGTCCAAGTCAGCAGACCGTTGTCTGCCTTTCTTTAAGGCCATAAAAAGCAAAGGCTTTGAATGGACCAAAGAGTGTCAGCTCGCGTTTGGCGAGCTCAAAAGGCACCTCGCCAGCACCCCAGTCTTAACCCGACCCGAAGTGGATGATGTTTTAGAGTTATACCTCTCGGCAAGTGACGAGGTGGTCAACTCGGTACTAATAAGAGAAGTAGGTCGGGTCCAACGACCCGTCTATTATGTTAGTAAAGTGTTGCAGGGAGGAGAGACGAGGTACTGGAGATAGAAAAGTTAGTCTATGCACTAGTTATAGTACCCCAAAAGCTCCGCCCATACTTCCAAGCTCACACCATCGCTGTCCTTACCAATAAACCTCTGAGGCAAGTTTTGCTCAAGCCCGAGGTCTCGAGAAGGTTGACAAAATGGGCCATCGAGCTCAGCGAGTACGAACTCCAGTATAAACCGCGAACTGCTATCAAGGCCCAAGCCTTGGCAGATTTCGTCGCAAAATGTACCTTTAGCTCCGAAGTCCCCAGGCCGGTAGAACACGAGGCCCCTAGTACGGGAGAGCACGGAGTTCCCGGGCTGGTTGAACTCGAGCGCCGTGAAGTAGCAACCAGCGCGGCATCTCTCCTAGTTAGGCCAAGCCCGAATTGGGATGAACCCTAGATCCTTCACATTGATGGCTTGTCAAATCGGCAGGGCAGCGGAGCTGGGATCATTCTGAATGGACCAAGCAGTGTGAAACTGGAGTACGCGCTACGCTTTGAGTTCACGGCATTCAACAACGAAGCAGAATATGAGGCGCTGCTAGCCGGGCTGGACGTCGCAAGGGAAGTGAAAACCAAGCACATCATCGTTTGCAGTGACTTCCAGCTCATGGTAAATCAAATTATGGGTGAGTACGAAGCTCGCAAACCAACTATGGTAGCATACTTAGCCAAAGTAAGAGAGACTCTACTCAACTTCCGGTCACACTTCATCCAGCAAATCCTGAGATCAGAGAACGAGAGATAACACCACGAGGACTGTGTATATAGAAAACTTACCTCGACCTAGCATTCTCAGGGGGCAAAGGAGATCGCTCCCATCGTTCAAGTAGAGCCGAGCTGGATTGATCCACTCATGAGCTTTCTGCTACACGGTGCCCTCCTCGCAAATCGTATACCGCCAGGAGGGTAGAGCGCCATGCAGCCAAATACGTCATAATAGACGGACGGCTGTACCGAAGATCCTACATGCTCTCCTACCTGCGCTGCCTGCGACCCTCGGAAGCTGAGCTCGTCCTCCGCGACACTCATGAAGGCCTGTGCGGTGGACACTTGGGGGGCAGGGCCCTCGCTCAGAAAGCATTACGACAGGGGTATTACTGGCCAACCATGAAAGCAGATGCGACCGAGCTTGTCAAAAAATGCGACAAGTGCCAAAAGCACGCTAACATCCACCACCGGCCTACCKCTGACCTAAAATACCTCACTAGCCCATGGCCATTTGCACAATGGGGGATTGACCTACTCGGGCCATTCCCGCCAACAATAGGACAAAGTAGGTTCCTAGTGGTGGCAGTGGACTATTTCACAAAGTGGGTTGAAGTTGACCCTCTCACAATAATCACGGCTCAGAACGTGCAGAACTTCTTTTGGAAGAACATAGTGTGTCGTTTCGAATTACCTCGAATACTGATCTCCGACAATGGTAAGTAGTTCGAAGACATCAAGTTCCAAAGCTGGTGCCAAGACATGGGAATTCAATAGAACTTCACCTCGGTGGCGCACCCTCAAGCAAATGGCCAAACGGAAGTTACGAACAGGGCTATCCTTCGAGGACTAAAAGCGCACCTGGACCGAGCTAAGGGACTGTGGACGGACGAGCTGCCCAGTGTACTATGGGTCTACCGTACCACGAAAAAGATTATCATAGGAGAAACCCTCTTTAACCTTACATACGACACAGAAGCAGTCATCTCAGCCGAGATTGAAGTCCCCTCGCTGAGATTAGAAGCATATGAAGACAGAGCAAATGAAGACGAGCTACGTACCAACCTCGACCTGCTAGGCGAAGTACGGGACCTCGCATACATCAGGACCGCAGCCTACTAGCAAAGGATAGCTCGGTATTATAACGCCAAGGTCAAAAGCGGACTCTCTACGTCGGCGACCTGGTTCTCCGCAAGATTATGGTGCCTGAGCCCAGCGTTGGCAAGCTCAGTCCGAACTGGGAAGGACCCTACCAAGTAAAGCGAGTACTCGAGGAAGGAACTTATGAACTCGAAACCCTAGAAGGGAAACAAGTACCTCGGGCGTGAAATATTGTCAACCTAAGACAATATTACCCATAAACCACCGAACTGGGTAGACTGCGAGTCGCTCTTAGAGCCTAAGGGTCAATTCGCCGAGCTAGCGACGACCTCGACAGCACGAGCCCCAGTCACCCCCTCAGTAGAGGCAGACTTTAGGAAAATGGACTACAAGTCACTCTCAGAGCTAAAGGGCAAAAATGCCGAGTTAACAAAGACCTCGGCGCAGTAAAACTCCGAGAGCGGACCACTTCTATGACGCGGATTTGCACTAGCTCAGCTCGGCATGCAACCAGAAGACGGTTCGGGCATATGCACTACTATGCCTTACTGTGTCTTACTACGACAACATTACCCATAAAATACCGAATTGAGTAGACCACGGGTTGCTCCTAGAGCCAAAGGACCAAGTCGTCGAGCTAACTGAAGACCTCGGCGTTGTGCATAACTTTATTGCCTCGCCAGCATAGGCTTAGCATACCGAGGACTAAAGGCATCTAGAGTACGAACTCTCTGACTCTTTGCCTACCTCGGTATACATTGCTAGGGGTAAACACCAACCTAAATGGCCAAGTAGGCAGGTCGGGCACGCGCCTTACTATGCCTATCTCGGCGTACGTTGCTAAAAACTTATGATCACCCCTATTAAGTACGAGAAAATAGTTCGGGGTGACAGCGGTAAAGGGTCACCCACCTCAAGAGCTAAACTCACTAACTCAACAGCTCGGATAAGACAAGCACTTCGGTAGAAGAGAACTACACAGACACTTAACAAAACATGTACTCTCATTACATAAGTGTGCTTTCATTACAGAAACCCCAGCATAAAGAATCAAGAAAAAGAGAAAGTAAAACTAAGCCCATAGGCCCGGAATACAAGGAGCACGCAACTACCCTGAAGGCTTGTCAACATTACTCGGAGCCTCTTCAGAGGCCTCCTCAGAGGTGTCAGCTAGGTCAGTAGCACCAGCCTCCTCATTACCGCCCTCATCTTCGAAGTCTGGGTTATCCGCGGCCTGGGGGGGCATGTCATCTGTGATTTTCCATGTGGTGAAGGCACTTATGTCGAGGTTAGGGTATGGGCGCCTTATCCACCACCTGGCGAGCTTAAACCCCCTACAGTAGGCCTGCGACATTACGTCGTCAAACCTAGACAATTTGACGTAGTCAACGATGGCCTAGGCCTTCGCCTCTCTGAGAGCTTCGTCGAAGATCTCGGTCTTCTCCTTGATGTCGGCTTTGAGGTACTCCACCTCGTGCTCCAAGGCCCCCTTGACCTCCTTAAGTCCCTGCACCTCGAGCTGCGAAGCCTTCTGACCCGCCTTGAGGCTCTCCACCTCGAGCTTCAGGGCTTCTTGGCTTGCTTTAAGCCCGTTCACCTCGGCCTTCAACCTATCCCTCTCGCGAGCTAGCTCCTCCTTCTCTGACAACAGAGCCTCAATGAAGCTCTTCTGAGCTGCAACATCACTCTCCAGCTGATGAATCTTGCACCGAGCTGCCCTCAGGTCAGTATGAGCTGTGCGAGATGACTCCTCTGCAGCCAAAGCGCGCCTCAGGAATTTGTCAGACTGGAAGGTCAACGCATGTACAGCAATATTCACCTGGCAAAAAGAGGTCGGTCAGTAAAAAAAAAAATGAAGAAGGGGAAAGTGGTGACTCTAGAGTGGGAACTCACCACCATAGCATGGGTTGCAGCGCGTGCCCCGAGCTGACCAGGGGTGAGTTCAGCCCAGTCTATAATCTTTGCGAAGACAACAACCCCCTTACTTCTTTCAAGGCTGATATTGGGATTCAGGATGCTCTCTTCCTCCTCCTGAGTCCTCAAGCTGGATGTCGCCGTATTTGCGGCACGATGAGTCGATCCTTCGGAAGCCTCGGTAGCAACCCCAGTAGGATTAGGGACTTCGGCGGCAGCCCCGGCTGGCTTAGCGATCGACTCTGCTGCCGTTTCAGGCTCCTGAAAATGGTAAGTCCCCCTCCAAGTCTATCACTGGAGGAGCATTAAGGAGCTCGGCCTCCGAAACGGGAGCCTGTGGGAGCTCGGGCCCCGAAGAGGGGACGTGCGGAAGGTCTGGTTCTAGGGTGGGGTTCCTTGGGGATTCCACGCGCGCCTTCTTGGCAGCTCGCTTCTTCCTCTTCATCTGGTGAAGGAGCCTCGGACCAGTAATCCTCTCTTCCTCCATGGGACCTGCAATAGAGCTCGGCGTCAGTAAGCTCGAAAACACTTGGCTGATTAAGCAAAGTACTAAAATAGAAATAGACCTACCCGAGCTCAAACCGGCCTGAATGAACTTCCCTTCGGCAATGTAGTCCCTGTGATCGAACCCGGCCTGAGCCCATGAGTGAAAGGTTTCCCACGTCTTCCGGTTAAGAGCAATGTTGGGAGCTTGGGTGGCCACCCTCCAGTTGGTAAGGAAGGGCCACCCCGTGCTACTCCGGACTACAAAGTAGTCCCGCTTCCAGGTCGGGACCTTGCTTGGGAATTTATGTAGCATTTTGAAGCCCGTGCGAGGGGACAGATAGTAGGTCCTCCCGTGCTCGGGGGGAACGCCCGTGCTCGGGGGGAACGCCCGTGCTCGGGGGGAACGCCCGAGGCACTCTTTTTTATTAACAGAATAGAACAAAGGATATCTGCATCTAAGGGAAAGTTGTGTTCGAAACAAAGGGAGATGGTCCCGACCACGTTCCAAATAGAATTGGGATGGAGTTGGTCAAGCATGATGCTGAAGCGTCTCAACACCTCGGGAATAAGGTGGTGAAGAGGGAGACGAAGCCCGCCAACAAGTTGCTCCCTAAAGATCACGATCTCATCTGGACCGTGCTCCCAAGGGAAGCTGCCGGTGGGAAGACTATACGAATACTCCTGAGGTTGGTTGAATTGCTGGATGAGGTGTTGGAGCTTCTCCAGCGTCATAATAGAAGGACCGAACTGATTCGGTGCCCGACCTCGACGGGAGGTGGACGCTAGCTTACTCGAGGTCACTCATGCCTCGTGAGAAGGCCGAGCGACGGTAAGGTCACCCTGACTCGAGGTACCCACCTCGGGTTCGTCTAAGAGACTGTCCCCGCTAGACATGGAACGAAATGAACTGAAAAAAAGGAAAGAGGGAAGCTCGGGGACTCACCGGGAAAAAGACGCAACCAAACTAGAAGACCCGAGCTGGAGACTCCAAACGCAAGCTCAAGGCAAACGAAAGATACTTAGTGACAAAAGAAAATGACCAGGGTCCCCCGTTGTTTATAGCCGCTGGGCCCGGGCGCCAACGGCCATGATCGAAGCGATCTAACGGTCCTCAAGAAAATCGGCTACAAGACTCTCAAGGCGAAATTAGTTTAGCGCGTTTTTTGGCGTCCGCGAAGTCCAGATCGCGTGACATCCGCGCGTATGTTGTACGCAACCCAGGTTTTTCCTTCTGAATGAATCGAATGCCAGACTAGTCTGGCCAAACGAGTTGCTCGACAGGGTGGCATGAGTACCGAGCCAAATCCACCCGGCGCACCGTGAACTCCCCGCGCTAGGTCACCACCCCCAGCACGGGGAGTGAGGGGCAATTGATGGAGGGTGATTTGGCCCGACCTCGTAGCACGGGGACACGTGTGTGTGACCTGACTCAGTGAACAGCTCAGCCTGACAACACAACCGTAACTCGACGGGAGAGACACGCCGAGTCCAACGCTAGCCACTCGGCAGGTTAAGCGACTCACCGAGGACTAACACTCGGCTAACCTTGACTCTCACCAAGTGTGGGAAGTCCCGAGCTCCTCCCAGGGCCCGAGCTCCCCTTGAGGCTCGAGCTCTTCCTAAGGGGCTCTGAGCTCTCCCTTCCTAAGAAGGGAGCACCCCGGTTTTTGGCTAAGTATCCCGAGGGAGAAGCACCTTGGGGCAGCACCGCCTCCAACGCAGGCACCTCGGTACCGAGACAAACCTGCCTCAGGTTTGTCCGGCATACAGTAGCTCGGCAGGCTGTGGGGAGGCCTGCTTGACATCCGTACCTGCCAGACCCGGTGGCAGGGCTCTGATCCCTTGCCATGTGGCGTTCCGCCTGCCAGGCGGCGTTCTGTTTGTCGTCTCTGAAAAGCATGGCACGTCAATCAAGTCCGTACCTGGCGATAGTAGTATGTAGTGGAAACCTACACCTGCCACACCTGCCCTAGCAGTAACGGCTAGGGCAGCGGCGGTTATGCCAGGTATGACCAAGCTCCGACATAAAAGAACTCCAACTCTCACGAAGCAAAGGTATTGAAGCTTACGCACTTTCAACACTCTTACTCTTTGTTCTTTCTTTGAGATTTCTCCAGTTCTAACTTAGCCATCGGAGTGTTCCCACCGGGAAGACCCCCCGGGAACCCTTCATCTTCTCCTTCCTCTCAGGTGCCGTCCATTCCAGTCAGAAGCCAAGTCACAGCCAACTAGGAGTGCCCAGATATATATATATAAGCTTTGTACAAAGCATTTTGATACAATACTATTGTTATATACCATAATAAACAACAATAAATGTGAAAATAAGAGATAATGTGATTAAACCATCCATGTCTTTTGGATCAACACATGATGTTATTATTAAATAATAAAATACATAAAATTCTTGAAAATGTAGAAATTTGTCGATAACTTTGGATACATTCTATAATATTATATATTCATCATATAAAAAAGTATGATTAATGAGAATTATTTTCATTAACGATAAAAATGGGATAAAAATTATGATAAAAAATAAAGAGCATTAATGTCTAACACATGACTTGACTAACCATGTCAAATGGTTCAATAATTTAATTAGATAGGCCATCATAGGCAATTGGTTTGGTAGGGATGCAATTACAGATCATATCATATTTGAATCAGGGTATATTCAAATCTGATATGATCCAAAGATTTTATCAGATCTCATAAATATTGATTCAAATCTGAATCCGATCAAGATGTCAGATATTCGAATATGATTTGTTTTTGAAAAAAACAATAAATTATTAGAAGAAAAAGAAAATATAACAGTTGAAATAAACAAACAAAAAATATAAGTATTTTTTCAACTATTTCCATCATATGAAAAGTTTACAAAAATGCAATATAAATAATATATTTATAAATAAATAATAAATAACACATATTATATATAAAAATACTATATAAATAATTGATTTGACCATAATATTAAAAACCAGTGCTCAAACAATATATTGGAATTGCATTTCCTCTTGGTAAAAAAGTAACTTTTTATTATCTCATAAATTAAATAATAAAAAATAAAAATATAGAATTTTTATAAATATTATAAAAAATTAAACATACATTAATATTATATATTCTTCATATTAAACAAAAATATGCTTGAACAAATAAGAATTATTATTAGTACATTTATAAATGGCTAAAATGCAACAAACATACATTAATATCATAGTCCATTTTCTTGGCTAAATAGGTTAATACACTAGAAGAAAAACGGTTTAGGCTGGCGGTTTTCTTCCAGCGGCCTTATCTAATGCCGGAAAAGATCGGCAAATTCGAACAAAAAATGGCCCGTTTAGGAGTCGGCGGTCAAGCTTTAATTAAAACAAGGGGGTCCCGCCAAAACGATTAAGTTGCGCCAAGAGAGGGTGTCGTTAATGCCAAACGACGAATCCCTCGCTAAAAAAATATTGGGTCCCATGAATCTCGATGCCATTACCTTCTTGGTTTCTTTGAGAATATACATCTTTCTTCCTCTACCGATCTACCGATTCAGAGAACTAAATCCCTAATCTCATGCCATTATCTTCTTGCTTCTTCGAGCCTATATATCCTTTTCTTTTGACCGATTCAGAGAACTACTTCGTGTCCTTCATTCTCAATGCAAGAACTGTGAAGCGACGAATACCCACCATTTTGAAGTGTACACAGAGAGTTCAATCGAATACCCATCGTTTTGAAGATTTGAAGCCAGAGAGTTTGCAGTGAAGACAGAGAGTTCAATCGAAGCTTGATTCCTAGTACTCCTTTTCCGCTATTCAATGCTTGTGTGAATTGAATACATGTGCTTATTTATTTGGTTAATTAAGTTTGTTTAACCCATAATAGTAAATGTGGATTCTAGAACCCCTGTATATATTAGTATCTTGCTTTCATGAAGTCGTGTTTTAGATATGCTTGCCTTTAATATGTTTTTGAAATTTATCTTGACTTTAAGAATATATGTTTAGAAATGCATTGCAAAATATTTATTATTGAATAAAGATAGAGCTTAAGAGTTGCACTTTCACCTTTCATTTAATTAAAATAGGGATTGATGGCAAAAAACTACTAAGCCCGGGGATTAAACTTAACTATTGTATAACATGTCGGATAGTTTTCTTTTGGTGGGCTTTATCTCATGTAGAATGCAGTGATAGTTTTCTTTTGAATTTCTTCTAATAGCAATCTTTAGGTTTTCAGCTGAGTTATCATAAATTCAATGAATTCAACGAGAAAAAACAATATTGAGGAGGTTGCAACAGGGTGATGTCGTGGCACTGATTAGTGATGCCGGGTCACCAAGTATCAGTGACCCTGGTACAGAACTGGTGAGTATCTGTTAGGTTCTAAATTTCCTCAAGGTAATATTGTAGTACAAACTTGAAATTTCTTGCA
>NW_010729204.1:1248369-1266140 GCF_000365185.1 Nelumbo nucifera
CTATTCAGCAAGGAGACTCCCTTTGATTAGGACTCTTGTAATCTCCTATTTAAGGAGACCCCATTATTGAATGAGATATCAAATTATTCAGTCAAGAGTGAGGTAGGAGAGTTGGTGATCTCTTGGACAAATCACCGAAGGCGCCAAGATAGGTTCATCACGAGCAAGAAGGAACAAGGGAAAACAGGAGGTTTTCCCCGTGGACCGACCCGTGGCGAGATCCTATTCCCGGGCCCTCAACAGTGTGTGTGTGTGTGTGTAATATAACTATGTGTATATATTATATACAACTTTATAAAGTTTATAACTGATAAATTTAATACTTTATACTTATATACATTTATTATACATGTAGAAGTTAAAAGTAATTAGATTTTATAACTTTTTTGTCATTTTAAACACAATAAGATGGATGCGGATTAAATCCAAATCCGATGTCAGGATCCAAAGGTTTGATAGTTGGACCGGATGAGGATGTAGCTGGATCCAATCAGAATCCGATCCAATTACAGTCCTATAAACCAACATTCGCCCTTAACTAGATCAAATTCAAATTCAGGTTCAAACAAACAGATTCCTTTTGCAGCCATTTAGCAATTTGTTGGTTGAACTAGTAGACTTTCATTTTCCATATCTGATTTTCCTTTCCCTAACGGATTTTGAATCTGTGAGCCTGGATCATTTGGTTTTCTTATTTCAAAGTTTTTCTTTTAGAAATAATGTGCATACTTCTCTTTGAAAAATGAAGGGAAATGTATATTTGCCCACCTGACTTGTCAATATTCAACTGGTAGGGCTACATCAGGAATAAGTAGCCTAATTAGCATAACAACTATAATACCTGGATATGGAAAGGACATGGATGGACAAAGTCTTGGACATGGAACTTACATTGAATATGGAAGTGTCTGATATGATATAGCACTCATCTAGAAATATCTGGGGCTATCATAACATAACAATCCCTTTTATAAAATATACTTGACCTTTTCTTTGAAAAAAGAATTAATAGTGTGTTTTCTGTAACATCTTCTTGCCAATGTTATTTCACTTGTATTGCTTTTATTCATCCAAGTTTCTTTCCCTCTTTCCTCTGACATAAGCCAATTTGTATAATTGTTTTAAGAACTCATCCTAACTGCTGATGACGTGGGTGATATGGGGCAATACATAATGGCCATGCATATAATGTTAAGGTCACAACTTTTGTCATGTTGCTATCTTCAGATATGTAATTCAGTAAACAGTGATTTATCATTTCACTCCATCTTCCATCAGAAATTATAGTTCGGAATTCAAAAATCTCAACTGGTCATTTGTTGTTTGGATTATTACACAGCATGATGTTTTCTTGATATTCAGCAATGCCATGCGTTTTAATTCCTCAACAACCATATTCTTCAGACAGGTATGCTCATCAACTCCCTGCTAAGTGGGGTATAATGAAAATAAATAGAAGTTTAAGCTACAAAGAAAAAATCTTACTTTATGGCACATAACCTTGTATATTTAGGCTCTTGCCATACAAGAATTGGCCAAGAAAGTATTTCAAGCTCTGAAAATTGATCCTGAGAACTTTGCGATGGAATTCTTGGTTATGAGACGAAGACATGGTAGAAAGCCTCATCATGGCACCAGATGTTCAAATCTTAATGCAGATAAAGTGAGGCCTAATAGTATGACCATTGATGTTCCATTAGATGGTAGGCCCTGTTTCTTACATGGTCCATCAAGTCACAGGAAAAGCTTCCAAACATACCGTGGGTCCTCCAGTGCAAATCACATTGATAGAAGAGATTATGAAAAACAATCTGGTATGAACTGGAAAGAGATCTACTACTTGCTTTTTGACATGTTCTCTCTTGCATTTTCTAGATTGGACATCAATGCCAGCATTTAATAAATTTTCTATATAGGAAACATATACAATGTGTTTGTTGTATGTTTGTCTCACTTTATAAGATGAAATACAATCCTCCATGACTTGTATATCTTTTAGATACACAAGCAAATGGTTCAGATTTTATAAAGCATAAATAAGAAAAAAGGGGCCCTATACAAGGCACTTACATAAGAGAAACCATTTATGAAATGTGCACGTATGGGCCTTTGTGTATCAAAGGTGATGTCAACACACCAAATTGCCTCTTTATGTACATGTATAATAACATATTACTAAGTTTTTTTTTGTTGATAAAACAAAGAAATGTAGTTTAGTACATGTTCCGATGCCTGTTAATTTTCACATATAATTATGAATTAAATGGTTACATTTGTTCTTATAAGATCTTCCACTCTGTTAATTTTCACATAAAATTATGAATCTGTTTATATCACCACAGACATATAGCCTCAACACTTGTTTAAATGCATCTTAATCCTCAATAGGATACACACATTGTTAGAAATTGCAAGCTATCATCCAAAAAATATATCTTTCTGTTACTCTAACCAACCAATCACTTTATTTGCTTTTGGATAGGGGATAAGGTAACAGGAGTATCTTAGACAAATGGTTAAGCTCATCCTATTGGTATGACTACCAGGATACAACCCTTGGTAGTTTATCCAGCTACAGTGCAGCAATAAATGCCCCACTGTAAATTCAAATATCTGGTTAATATCTGCCTTAAGCAGGAGTTCATTTCACATATGGATATACGCATATAATATCACTGCTTTCTTATCATATCTTGGTTTACTGCAATACTGTTGCTACTTACATGATCAGATTATTATTTTGTTTGCCTGTTTCATCTTGGGTTTCTAGAATGCTGATTTATTTATCTCATTTTTTTCTCAGTTTCAATATCAGAACCCCGATGTACATATAGCCCTTGGACATCTTTCCTTAATGAGAACGAATCTATAGCTTCAACAATTTATTATAGCTCAAAACAACTAATGCAGGTAAATTGTTCATATTTATCTTTTAATTTTCTTTTGTTTTCCTATTTTTCTGGAGTTTCTAATGCACTTTGTCATTTTATGCTGTTTCTTAAAATGTGATTAAACTTTTGCTGGAGTCTAATTTCTAAATTTAATGTGGTTTTGTGCACATGTAAATTACAAAGTACACACTCGCTTTATCTAGATATTGTTTATGCTAAGAAGCATATTTTGTATCTTAGAAGGAAAGGGAAGAAACAGAAAGATCAACTTGTCATAGTGTTGTACAGAGATTGGCCCACTAGTTGTTCAGTTACCCCTTCTAGATCTACTTAAAAAATTGCCTCATTGCTTCTACACTTTGTTCTAGAGTTATTCCTTTTTAACTATGCAGTAAAGTTCACCTGATCATTCTTAGTTAGTAGATAAGTGTTGGGCGTGAACACAACTTTTCACTATGTGACATAAAGGAAGTTTGCTTGAGTGTCTCATCTGTTTTCAGTACTTAGTTCCATTTTGTTTAGTAGTACTTTCTAAGATGTTATGTCTTCTTTTGGATGATTCTGGACTCTGAGGCAGCTGAATGACTTAAGGAGGCAAATAGAGAATCAAGGAAAGCCAGAAAATCCTTTCTTTTGTTCTTTTAAAACTGAGTAATGATTTTTTTCCTGTCCTGATTGAATCAAGTTTAATCATTGTTCTTTTGGATGATTCAGTACTTGGTGCGCATTAAACTAGGGCCATTGACATCTTCGTTCAATATGCATAAAATCAGAAAATCTCCAGGAATATGTTTTCCTAGTCAAAATTTTTGTCAGTATTCCTGTTATTGATAAAAAAATTGTCAGTATTTCTACTTTACTATTACATTTCTCTTTATTAGCGTCTTTCTGTGCCCAAGGAAAATATTCATCAATCCAAATTGTCCAATAATAGGGTCCAAGTTGGTCCATTGGCCAATGTTAAGTTGATTGGATGACTTAACCATCCGATAAATGGTTCCATATGTTTTTGGAAGTTTCATTGGGCAGATGTAGAAACTGAGAATCGAGGATTCATATTTTGGTACTGGATTCATATTTTACCAAAATGGATTGAGGATCAGCTGGTGAAAACTGAGAATTAAGGATCAGCTGGATTCATTTATTCATCAATCCAAATCCAGCACCATTTGTTCACTACTGGTAATGGATTCATATTTTGGAATGATGTAGAAACTGAGAATTGAGGATCAGCTGGTGAAAACATGGGGTTAAATTGAATTTACCAATCTTATATAAAACCCTCAAATTTATGACACTTTAGACAGAAAATATTATATGGGAGGAACTCAATCTTTGATCTCTATTTTACAAATTCTTAGATGCTTATGATCATATGGATTAAATTTTCTTGATTTTGCAGGTCAATCATAGAGGTCTTGGATACAGGGAGAGTTTAAAGAGGTTCATCAAAGATTTGGGACCAACAGCTCAGAAGGTGGCCAATCAGAAATTGCAAGAATGTCAAGTTCGGAGTAGAAATTATCAGGTTCTAGCACAGACTTCAGTGTGCCAGAATCTGAGTCTGAAAGATCAGGTTCCAGGAACATATTTGCAACAGGAACCCATTTCAAATGGTGAGACCAAGAGTTCCATGTCTTGGAATATCCTTGACAAGTTTTCTGAACGTCCAACTGTCCTTGCTGATGCTAGGGAAAGAAGCCATCTTCTTGGTGCCATCAGAGGAAAAGTGGCGCATGAGAATCAACCAACTGAGATTAAATTGGGATCACATTTCCCTGTCACTTGTGTTGCGGCTCCAAGATTTCTATCTATCGGTGAAACCCACCATAGCAATCAGTATTCACGTATGGTGTCAGACTCTAACCAGTTGGGTAAAGGGGTCCAGCCAGCTGATTTGGCTTCAACGTCTCCCCAGTCAATGCTGGCTAATCAGAATGACATTACTGAGCTTCATTCGGGTTTGCATTTCCCTGCTGGTAATTTTAGAGCTCCAAAAATTCTAACTATTGGTGATACCAACTCTAGCAATCAGTACTCAACTATGATGGACTCCAAGTTGGATAAAGGGGTCCAGCCAGCTGAAATAGCATCTGTACCTTCCCAGTCAAGAATGGATAATCAGAATGAGACGACTGGGCTTCAATCAAATTCGCATTTCCCTGTTGTTAGTTTTGGAACTGCGGAATTTCCAGCTTCTAGGATCACAAACTCCTTCAACGAACATTCAACCATGATATTGGATGCCATCAAGTCTGATAAATGGGTCCAGCCAGGTCATTTGGGTTCTGAGCATTCCCAGTCAAGGTTGGCTCATCAGAACCCAATAACTGAGATTCAACTGGGTACATTCTCTATCGCTGATTACAGAGCACTGAAATTTCAACCTTTTGAGGTCACAAACCCTGGAAATGGGTACTCAGCTTTGATGGTGGACTCTAGTTCAAATAAACAGGTTAAGCCAGCTGAATTAGGTTCAACAAATTCTCAGTCAACAAGAACGTCTCATTTGATCACAAACACCAGCAGTGAGCACCCAGCCACAATGGCAGACCTCACCAGTTCAGATAAACGGGTCTATGTGGCTAAGCTCGGTTCAGAGTATTCTCAGGCAAGGTTTCTTGGCTTTTTATCTACAAACAACAACATTACTGTTCCATCTCCATGGTATTCAGAATTCATTAACGTATCTAGTTCAAGCCAAGCTGCTGACCCTGTCCATGGCTTCCTGTTAGATTATTTGGATGGAGAGAATCATTCCATGGGTTCTCCAAGCCACAATTTGAGCTCATCTCAGGGAGGCCCATTTCCAGGATATAGTCAACTTGGATGTGGAGAGAATCAAGCCATAACTGCACCAAACAATAATTTATGTTTGGTTATGGAAGAGCAACTTGCAGAACGTTGTCAGCCTAGGTCATGGGGCCAGCAAGTTGCTTTTGATGCTTCATGCTTGCAGTCGAGTCTCAGTCAGCTGAACGTTAATTCATTGAGCAAGGATGCTTTCATGCAGCCAACAGGCCAGGATGTATTTGCACAGCCGGATTTGCAGCTGGGTTTGGGTCCTGAGGAAGTGTTCGTTGATGCAGCAGCGAGGTTTAACAGGGTTTCAATAAGCAGCCATCAAACAGAACAAAGTAGTCAAGTATTTATTGACAATCGGCAAATGACCTTATTGGATAATCACCAGCTTGATTTGGCTCTTCAGCTATAAGCAAAGTACTTCTTTTTGGTGCTCATTCTTTAAAGTTTAAATATAAAAACCAAAGGAAAGGAAAAAAGAAACTATTAATATACAATATCAATATTGCTTTGTTTTTCTCCCCTTAAAAGTTAAAACTGTTCTCATTCTTGCCTCGAGCAAACTAGTTGTCAACTTGTCATTGTTTTCGTGTCCCTTCTAAATGTTTCATTAATCATAGAAGAAATTAAAGTATCATTTTTCAGATTAAAACTTTCAGTTCTATAATTTTTACTTTTTTCAATTTTAAGCACGGCTGTGACTAAGCTGGCAAACAAGGTATTTTCAAACTATTATGGCAGAATTAAATAAAAATGGCAATGGAATGATGCTAAAATTTTCATATTAACATTGACATTCACATGAGAATAAAAGTTGTGGGGATATGTTACACTAAGTTTTTGCCTTTTAATTTGAAATTATGATGCATACTTTTTTTTTTTTTTGTAATTGTAATGGGCTACACAAGAGGGGCAACCCCTAAAATGCTGTATGTATGTATGTATGTATGTATGTATGTATGTATGTATGTATGTATGTATGTATGTGTGTATATGTATATACACATGCAAATATGGAGATATGTCACGCTGGGGTAGTCCGGGTTGCCCAAGGACTCAATCAAAAGTCAAGTAGAGTTCATGTTTTTTCGATCCTAACCCCAACTAACACAAAGCTAATTTGGATTCATGCTGTTTGGATTGGGTTTGGCATAACCTCGCCCAAATTACAATTGGAAAAGTATGGACAGGTCCATTGCAGATTTCTGAATTCCACTGTAGATCTATAAAAATTCAAAATGTTAAATACCCCCACTCTATACACCAATTTCCTCCTATGAATTGGCATCAATTCTGAGTTGACACCTACCCCAACTATACTTTGGGCCTAAGAATTCTGACCTTGGGCTGAATTGTCATCCTCCCAATTACAATCCTACTCGACCACTTGGCTAAAGGTGAAGTTAATTATGCTAAAATGACTAATTGGTTTAGTTGGAACTAAAAACAAAACAACCATATTGTAAAACACCCTAAGAGTGCCATTTGTCAAGTTTTAAATTCTTCAAATTGGACAACTCTTTTTGCACAGAGACCGGATCTAATAGACACAACATAAATAAGCATGTTAAATGAGCACTTGATAAATATTTTGACAACTTCCAAAAGTGGGTTTTAATCTTTTTCAAGGGTGGGCTGAGGGTATTTTAAGGGATTGGTGTAAAAAAAAATCAAGTGCACATTAAACGAGCTTACAATGTTGTACTTACTTGATCCAATCTGTCTTGCACATAGGAGGGGGATGATGTATACATAGGGGTGCAAATGGATCGGATCATGATCCAATCTGATTCTCTTTGGTCAAATTCGGATCGCCCCCCCTATTTGGATCTTTGGATCAGATTCGGATCACTCCTATTCGGTCCGAGAGTATCCAATCCGATGTATATTATATATTTATAATATAAATATATATACATGTTATTTATTTATAAATTTTATTATATTTATTTTTTTATAAAAAACATGTATATGTATGATGAAAATAATTAAAAAATACTTGTATTTTTTGTTTTTACTTTATTTAAATTAGTATATTTTATTTTTCTTTTAATAATTTATTAATTTTTAAAGAAAACAAGCCATCGGATCAGATCCGAAGATCTGACTTATCGATAGATTTGAATTCAAATTGAATCCTAATATATCTGACATGAACGGTGTCAGATCGGATTCAAACCCGATCTATTTGCATCCCTAGGTATATAAGGTGGAGGTGAATAATCTCTAGAGACTTAGAGGCCAAATTAGAACCCCAATCTCGTGCAAGAAAAGAAAAAAACTCTATTCACATAGCATTCAATCACACAGTGGGGAGAGATATTCTCAATGTACGATGGGAATCCTATACTTTCAGAGTGTATGCACAGAAATTTTGATAGAAGGAAATCCCATCTCGCCAAATTATAGGTCATTATCTTGTTTGCATCTCTGCCCATATGATGAGAATTTTCATCAAATAGACTGCAAAGGTTTCAGACTTGGGCGATCAGAGATATGATAGGCCAATCACGAGATCAGAGATCAAATCAGACCCAGACAAGACTGCTCCCTACAACGTCTCAAATACATCCCCATCATGTATTGGGAACATCTTCCAATGATAATATCGGAAATGATGATGGCATCATTTGGAGATATTCCCAATACACAGCAGAGATATGCTGGTGGGGCAGTCTTATGGGGAACTGATTTGAACTCGTGAAATATCCAATGAAACAGGACTACAAACTTACAAGAATAATTTTTTAAGGAATTTATGGACGTGTATAATACGGATGTATAACAACGTCCACGGTTGACTCATTGGCTCGTGATAATCTCATTTTTCCTTGGGTAATTGGAGTCCCGATCTGCTCCTCATATAGCACGCCTCACTTATATTTATTATTCATGGGAGATAATATTCCAGATTTAGGGTAGGATGTGGTTGTAAGGTGCACTGTCAGGAGAAGATTTCAATTCGGATAATTGGTGCTTCTTCTAAAGTTATTGGTTGTTGACCTGTTGTTGAAACCTCCCCTAAATTTTGATAATTGCAATTATCTCTTTTGAACCGACATAATTGTTAGTAGATCGTTAGTTAAAATTCTCTAAAAAGATGTATGAAAATTTCAAAATGCTCAGTTATTTTTTTAGAAAAATTTCAAATTAGTACTCTATACTTTGGGATTATTGTCATTTTGGTCCCCAAACTTTAAAAGTGTCAATCCAGTACCTAAATTTTTCAAAATGTATCAATTTAGTCTATATTACTAATTAACCATTAAGACTGTTGTGAAGAGACACAAACACCCTTCAGATATCATCTAATTTTCTTTATCAACCATTTGTTCCTTCAAGAGCATGATTGTTGGAATTGCTGGATCCTGTCCTGAATTGGCACCATGGACCTTATTTCCCCTCGATTGGGGCAAGCGTGGGTGAAGAGAAAAGATTTTCCCTGGTTTCCACCTTTCACGAAGGAGGAAGATGGTGCGCCATGGGCCATCTCTGTTCATGAAATGCATCCATTCGTCATCATTCCCCTCATTAATCAGTTTGAGGCTGGATGCAGTGATGTAGCCAATTGAGCCCCTCGGAGGAGCAAACACACACCGAATGTAAAACTACAGACAACACAAGAAAACCAGAAAAGCTGCTGCATTTGTTGATCAGATTATGGGTATAAAAAAAGGTTCTTGCGACTTGAACCACTTGGAGGAGATTATTCATGTTTTACAGATGAACCACAATTATTTTATAAATAAAATGCATGTTTAAAATACGTTGATCAGATTATTGATGTGTGTGTTTGTTTACTACTTGAACCCCTCGGTGAAGCTTTTTTTGAGCTCGTCGTTAGTTATCTTCCGTTTTCTGGGATTCTATTTCATCGAAGATGATAAATAATGTTTTATTTTGGAGGATAATTTTGATATTTTCAAAAGTTTTAAGTTGTATGTATCATCATGTGATATGATAATTGATGGATTATTAATAATAATGGCAAAATTGACAGGTTTTAAAAGTTTAAGTACTAAATTGACATGTTTTGAAGTCCAATGACCAAAGTGACACTAAGCTCACACTACATGGTACTAATCTAGAATTTTCCCTTTTATTTGGTATTAATCACCATCTGACAACAACAGTACATGGTTGCTACATCACATTAACAACTCTTTTTTCTCACAGAGATGATAATAGTGGAATTGGAAACGGCACCACCAATTGGGACAATTCATCCATATAGTTATTTTAATCAAAATGTTTATTTTACAAGTTTTCTTTACATATGACTCGTTACTCCAAACCCGTTCGACCTCTTCTCTGAAATTGATTTATTTTTCAAATTTGCCTTCATATGAATCAATCATAGGTAAAAATGCAACTTTTGATTCTCTCTTTTTTTTTTTAATTTTCATAAAATTTACATTGTATTTTTCCTAGAAAACCAGCCTCACTAGTAATTGTATGGGCATTTTGAATACTTTTATGCCTTTTTTACATGATTGTACCAGAGGAGTCTCTGTAATTGTATCAGAAAGTTCAAAGGAGATAAATGCAATTATCAAAATTTAGGAGAAGTTTAAGCAAAAGTCCAAAATTTCAAGGGAGGTTTTAACAATTTACCCTTTTTCCTTTAAGAGAGAGAGAGAGAGAGATTTTCAACGTCTCGGAAGTCGGAAGCAAAATTATTTCCGTCATCTTTCCCTCCCTAAACGCCAAAAAGCAGGAGTTTCAGAGTGGGGTATTAACAAGCACATTTCTACCTCCTCCAAAACAAATCGTGCTTTGAAAACCCTAGAAAGTCTAAGGTGCGTTTTTCATGGATATCTTCTCTCTATTGTTTACCTCTTTTTTTGGAATTTCATTTTCCGCTCAAATTCGTCAATTATTTCGATGCAATTGCGGTTCAACTTCATACATATCCTTGAAAGTCTGTAATTCTCTGTAGATTCTTTGCTGTGTTCTGATCTTCTGTTTCTTCTGATCATGGTGTCTACGAAAATCTCATTTACTGCTAATTTTCTTGTTTTTATCTTCAGTTGATCTGTTTTATTCTGGACTAGTTTGACGAAAAACAGTTGGTGAATTGTTTGCTTGTTTTCTGCTCCATTATTGTTATAGTTCGCGCATGTTTGCTTTAATACTTTGGTTGTCTTCGTGGAAATTTCTACAGTTTTAGCACAAAATCTCTGTTCAGTTTATGAGATCAATGTTTTCATTCCAATGCACTGAAGAAATATGCACATTAATTTTATTTACCTTCGTAAGTTCTGGTACTTTGGTCCCATTTGATGTAACTTCTCGGCGAAATGGCTCCGTATGTCCCGGGATGATGTTAATACCGGTAGAATAATTGTTGTTCTGCTGAAAATTTCAGCACATCATAGATGGAATCATTTGCTTGCTGTCAGCCCCTGTTGAGCTTCTTTTGGTCATGGCTTTTGTTGGCCACCTATCTTTTTGTTTCATTCTTTTAAGATAAAATGCAAGTTTCTCTTTCTTCTTTAGCTCGGTTCGTCTAAATGTAGAAGGGGCGGACAATTTTCCAATCTGAAATATTTCAGCTGTTTCCTTTGGTCCTTTTGCAACAAAATAATTTGTTCTGCCCTTTTTACAACAAAACAATAATGGCCTTAGAAAAAGAAAGAGAATGATGGGAAAGCACAAGCAACCCTAGCGAGCGGGTCAAAGAATATCTTGCTTCAACTGACATCAGCTAGGAACGTGAAACTCTATGCATAATAAAAAGATACCATCCCTTGGGGAGAAAATGCTGTCTCTTTGTTAACAAGGTGGCTTTGGAAAGAAAGATATCTTGATTATCTTCTACCATAATGATAGATTTATTGGAACCATGGATACATTATACAGAACTTATATTAAACTTTTTCTTTTATTTAATACTCTGCAGCTTTGTTATTTCATGTTTTTGAGCATGTGAGAGAAGATAGTACATATATTTAATTCCAGCAGCCTAAACATATTGCATATTTTATCAGTCTCAAACACATTGCATATTGGGCACAATGACATGATTATTGTGTCTAAATGATTTGAAGAATGTTTTCAATCTTAGTAATGTAAATTCTTGCAGTATTTCTTGGGAATAGATATAGATTTTCCTTGATATTTCTAAATAATATTCAGTTTCCTCCTTTAACTTTGGTTTTATGGTTTCATTAGAGATTTTCTTTTTTTATTCTGTCATATTTTTTTATCAAATATAAGAGAGCCTTTTGATGTTTATATGATATATTGTGATCCAAAGTTGGCCAGATATTGACTTTGTTAGATTCTTATCCCTTATTCTTAGTTCTAGGCCATACTTTTTTTTGTTAGAAAATTTTTGGCCATACTGATGCTATTATTTCCTTTTTCTTTGAACATCCTTGGAACTTCCTACCAAATAAAGGTTGGGTTATCAATAGTACATGATTTATTTTTAGTGTACAAATAATAGAAGAAGAGTAAATTCAATAAAAATTCAAGAGGAAAAGGAGGGTGATTAGCTTTTAATAATGCTTGCATTTTGTGATCTTTTCATGTATTATAGCTGTGTGTGTATATGTGTTTGTGTATAGACCTGCTGCATTCTTATAGCACTGAAGGGTCTATTTAGTACTTCATTCTTTTACCTGTTTCTGTATCTATGAATGATCTTTCATGTGCAATGTTGTCATTACTAGTTCAATCTCACTAAAAGAACCTCCTGACAAACTGGAGGTTTCTTTTTACCAGTGATGTGAGGGAACAACACTGCTGGGGGAAAGGGATCTCTGAAACCTTTCGTTCATTTGTCATCTTTTTTAACTTTGTTTTGCAAAGAAAAACTCCTGAAATAATTGGGTTATTTATCAGTTTCGGTTGTTTTTCTTGAGCTAGTTAAATTTCAAATATAATTTACTAATAAAAAAAATTCATATAGGACTTTGTAGAGCTGATGTTATGTTAAAAATTTGGATTTCTTGGTGTTCTATAGCTTTTGATTGCTTCCAGTTCTGCTGACTTCTTGCTCAACCTCCATGAGTTCAATGATTTCATCATCTCGAGGAATACATCCTCCTGCAAGACTTGTCTCATGTGAATCCCCACATATGCGGCCTTCAGGCCCTTTGGATCATTCTGAACCAGAGTTCAACGACAGTGATGAAGCAGAGTTACTGTCTGTGTCATGGAATCAGGACTATGGATGCTTTGCTGCTGGAACAAGCCATGGTTTTCGAATTTATAATTGTGATCCTTTTAAGGAAACTTTTAGACGGGATTTGAAGAGTGGGGGTTTTGGAATTGTTGAGATGCTTTTCCGATGCAACATTCTTGCACTTGTTGGTGGTGGGGCTAATCCCCAGTATCCCCCTAACAAAGTGATGATTTGGGATGATCACCAGAGTCGGTGTATTGGTGAATTTTCATTTAGATCTGAAGTTCGTGCAGTGCGATTAAGACGGGACTGCATAGTTGTGGTACTTGAACACAAGATATATGTCTACAGCTTCATGGATCTGAAACTTCTTCATCAGATAGAAACTTTGGCAAATCCAAGAGGACTTTGTTGCCTTTCTCATCATTCAAATACCTCTGTATTGGCTTGCCCGGGTCTTCACCGGGGACAGGTTCGTATTGAACATTTTGGCTTGAAGGTGACAAAGCTCATTAATGCTCATGATAATCACATTGCGTGCCTCACATTAACAATGGATGGGCTTCTTCTTGCAACTGCTAGTACAAAAGGAACTTTGATTAGGATTTTCAACACAATGGATGGGACCCGCTTACAAGAGGTATTTTGGTTCTCACCACTATGGTTTTCAACACAAAGTGAACTTTTACTTACCAAACTATTCATTGATGAAGTAGAACAATAATTTATTTATATAGGAAATTATGAACACGCAACCCAAAGAGCCATTTGGCATTTGGTAACTTTTATGAGAATATTCGTGATGATACTTTTCTGCACAATTTATGATAAAATCTATTTTGGTATGAAAAGTTCAAATTAGGATAGGGATGATCATGGGCTGGGCCATACTGGATTTTTTACAGGGTATTAACCAAGGTTCATAATTTTGATACGTATTGGGTGGTATCGGCCAATATGTATCGTATCAGGGAGCTTCCCAATACGCCCCTATAGGGGGTGTTTTGGGGTTTAACCCGGTTCAGGGGGTAGACAGGCCTTAAACCTACTGACCCCTCTGAACCAGGTTTTTAAAAAAAAAACTAAAAAAAATAGGAGAGCAAGCCCCGATACAGTCCGATACGCCCCTACTGGCTTATCGGGCTGTATCGATATTTTGAACCTTGGTATTAACAAACAGTATATTGAGCTGCTTGGGTCTGTCCTATACCTCTGGCCTGATAATATATGTCTGGGCCTGGGCCCGGGCCCGGCCCCTGGTCGGGCATCTGGACTTGCCTTTATAAATTAATAAAATTACATTTTTGGCAAAATAAAATTTTAATCTAAGGTTATATTTAAAATTACAGAAAATAAATAAAATTTTATTATGCTTATATTAATATACTACTTTACATATGCATATATACTATATTATTTATATAAAACATATCCCACAATTTTGTTTTTTTTTGACAGGAAACAATAACTTTCATTAATTAATAAAGGAAGAATTACAAAGGCTAACACTCAACAGGTTTTTCCCAACAATCTCAAACAAACCCTTACAAAGCCGCCCAAAAAAGTCCCCCCTCCCCCTCCCTTGTTTAGTTAAGGTATCTGCCATGCCATTTGCGATCTCCTAACCCTTGTATAGACAACACCAATCTCCCTTGCTAAACATGAGATCTCCCTCATAACCCCTGTCTATGAGCGCGAGTTGCCAAATTATTCATTTGAATGAAACCAAACTCGCACTAAGACATCAGAAGCAAATAGGCTCCAACAAAGCTCAAACAAATCTTCAATCTCTCCAAACTCTTTCCAATCTCCTTCCTCATCCCATATTTCTCCTCCTAGTGCTTCAGAAACTTTCCTCATATTTTCTTCCTTCCTCTTCCTTTCAAAGGCTTCAAAAGCTTTCCTAGAAAAACTCTCCCCTAAAAGAGTAATCTCAATGACTTACCAACTTCTACCTCTCTATCAACTAATCTCTTGAAACCCAAGCTTCCTTTCTTTATCTCCTCTGGCATCACAACAGAAGAAACCTCAAAGCTTTCATTTTCATCCCTACAAGCCATTATCTCTAACATGTCAACTTTCTTCAACTCTTTACCATGAGAATTTGTTGGATGAGTCTCCCTTCCGCCTCCATCCTGCAGAGAACGCCCACCACATGGGGATTCTCAATACTAGTAGTTCTAGACTTAGCTCATCTTTTTTTTTTTTGATCAATAACAGAATGTTTTATTAGATTATAAAAATTGTGAAACTTTGAGTACAAGAGAGGGGAGGTAAAATATCTTAACTCCCCCACAACAGAGAACAAGAAGGAAAGCTAAAAAGTGGCCCAAAACAAAGAATCCTTAAGCACCCCTTGCTTGGCTAACCCATCAGCCATGGAATTAGCACTTCTCTTCACCTAACTGTACTTCACCTCAATTTCCCTACTCAGCCATTTAAATTTTTTCTTTTCATTTCTGTAGCTCCACAAACCATTGCTGTCTTCCTTCAACCACCTAATTACCATCTCTGAGTCCCCTTCAATGATCAAGCATCGAATGTTTAATTCTCTTGCTCTTTTGATTCCTTCCAAAGCTGCTAAAATCTCTGCCCTAAGAGAGTCACCCTCACCAATAGGGCCAGAGAACATAGCAAAAATAATCCCAGCCTCATTTCTGAAAACTCCCCCAATCCCAGAAGGTCTAGGATTCCTTAAACTACAACCATCAAAATTCAGTTTCATGAATCCTGAAGGAGGGGGGACCAAGAAGGTCTAGAGGTCCTTTTGCACTGAGCCGAGGTAGCAACTTCTTTCCACTTTCTCAAAAGATCAGCCATGGAGAACTCTGAAAAAAGCTCCAAAGATTTCAGCCAATGACTGACCCTTAAGTGTATCAATTCAGTTAAATTCTCCATAGATCTTTCCTTGTCTGAAAAAAGTCTAGAGTTCCTCTCTTCCCATACGAACCAGCACACAGCTGCTCTAATGCTTCTCCACATGATCTTCCCTCTTTTCTTTATTTAGCTCATCTTTTGTAAATTCTTTTGTATTTGTTGGTCAGCCCTGTCCCTACCAGGCCATCTTTCAATCTCGAAAAAACCTTTGTAACATGAACAGCGTTGGTCTTACTTGAAGCTCTGGGTTTTTTTAGAATCTCCAAAGCATCACTCATATTGACCAAAACATTCTTCTTCCCTTTGCGACCCAAGTCAACTCCCAGCCACTTCAGAAACTGAAGAATCACTTTCCCTAATTTAACAGCATGAAACAAATTTTCAACAGAGCTCACTTTCTTATCCTTTCCTCCTTCTATGCCACCTCCCTCCTCCCTGTTCACCACCTCTTTCACCGCTTCCACTGCCTCCACCCCAGTTCCACACTCCTCCCCATCTCCCAAATATTAATCTGCTGAAACTCCCCCATTCAAAACTGCAATTGCAACCCTATTCTCCTGGCATAACACTGGAGGAACAAAAGTACTCGTACCTCACTCACCATTGACAGAGTCAAAAGACCTGAATCAGCTCACCAAAGGGAATGTCCTCGGACCTCGATGAGTCTTCATGATTCACTGAGCCATTACCACCTGCAGAATCTCCAGTAGCAGTAACCTCCAGCAAATTGGAGCTCACACTTACCAGACGCTTATGAGAACTCACCAAACTGGAAGCTGCCTGTTGCCTGCCCTATTCTCTTCTCTCTCAAAATCCAATATCTTAGCCTCTCCTAGAACCGGGATTCCTAGGAAAATTAGCTATAGAAATGGAAACAAACAACTCAATGGATGGGTGTTTGAAATTAGATATAGCAGGCAGTCTAGGAAATAATTGCCAAAAGGGAGTGGCTCCCTGCCAAAGGTCCGTCCAAAATTTAACACAATCCCCATGAATTGGGTCATATCTGATGAACTGCAAGATAGACTCCAATAGTGACTATTGAGACAATTATAGGGGTGTGTAGAACCATCAACCCCCACACTTAAGTGCCTTATATTTATTAAAGATAAGTTTTGTATGTACAATTACCAAATTTCCCCACTGGGCCAAAGAAGTAAGAAGACACCTATTGTAAAGTGCTATAGCTGTGTATTTTTTGATGAATGATAATAAATTTATTAATTCAGAAGCAGATTTAGAGTGAGTTCATACAACATCCCAGGGAGAGGTGCGAGCTGCAGCCCCTCCTTGAATCTTACAAGTAAACTGGAAAAGAAAAGTAAGAATCACAACTGAGCCCAAAACAATTCTTCTCTATTTACCCCTTGCTTAGCTAACACATCTGACAAAGTATTTGCTGATCTCCTCACCCACTGTACAATGACCAACATATTCTTTGTCAACCAACTAAATTTCTTCATTTCATTCTTGTAACGCCACATGGCCTCTTCAGGATTTTTCAACCAACCCACCACCACTTTGGAATCCCCCTCGATTGTTAGGTGTTGTACCCTCAGCTGGTTTGCAAATTGCACCCCTTGTACAACAGCTGAAAGTTCTGCCCTGATGGAGTCCCCAATTCCCAAGGGACCCGAGTAGGGCAACAAAATCTCTCCCTTCTCGTTTCTCAAAGCACCCCCCATTCCGGATAATCCTAGATTACCCATGCTACTTCCATCAAAGTTCAACTTCAATGAGCCTTCGGATGGAGGAGACCAGCTTGCAATTGATTTGTCCTTTAGAGATGAACACCTCGCTACTGCTAACCAATTTCTCCAAAGGTCATTAAAGGAGAATTGATGAAAGATTTCCAAAGTCTTCATCCAAGTCATTGCCCTATTTAACACACAGTCTTTCAATTCCTGACTGCTCCTTTCCTTCTCTTGAAAAATTCTAATATTCCTTTCTTCCCAAAGAGTYCAAATCAAGGCAGCACGAGCACATCTCCACATAATTCTCCCTATTGTTATAGGCCAATAAAAGGTAGAATGGTTGAAGAGCATGTGAACTTCTGCTGGTAGACTCCA
>NW_010729204.1:1281186-1385671 GCF_000365185.1 Nelumbo nucifera
CCTTTTCTATTCCTCTTACATTCAACAACATATCTTCTCCCTTCTAATGTACTAAAATCCWGCYAGTTTATCTGCTTACCTTTTGAACAGGCTCCAGCTATGAACTCTCTTAGCCACTCGATCACTTCTATTCCTTCCAGCAATATTGTACCCTTTTTCGCTTCCGTTACCTTCAGGCTTACCTTCCCTTTGATTCTCATCTCTTCGAACAGGAAATTTTTTGCTTCTATCTTCAAGGATCTCCTCCACTGACCTGCCTGCGCGAACTCCATTTTTAAGAGCTTGTTTCCTTATTTCTGAAACACTATCAGTACCATGTTCTTAGTAGTCTACTGCTACACGAAGAGATTTCGTAGTAGTCAACTACTACTGAACATGAAATAGCAGCAATGGAACACCTTCACAGAAAAAGAAATAGAAAAACACCAAGGTTTAACATGGTTCAGCTTGGTAGCCTACATCTACTGGAGGAGAGGAAAAATATCCACTATGAGAACAAGAGATACAACTCTCTCTCTCTCTCTCACTCTTCGTCTATAGCTGTGTATTACTGAGTATATGTTTTGCATGTTTGTAGTATTCAGATACTGGTATCTCAAACTTTGCTGATAAAGATATCTAACATGCATGCTGTATCTATTTTTTTGTATGTATTTTTACTACAAATTATGCTTTACTTTAGTATATTTCAAATCTAGTCGTTGTTCAACAACTTGAAGCTGATAAAAGAAACTGCTCAACAATTTGAACCAACCCTGAAAAAATCTCTAAGTACTCTGTTTAATGCTACTTTGTGCAGGTCCGCAGGGGGGTGGATAAAGCTGAAATTTATAGTATTGCTCTCTCTCCCAATGTTCAGTGGTTGGCAGTGTCTAGTGACAAGGGTACAGTCCATATATTCAGTCTTAGGGTTAGAGTGGTGGGTGAGGACTCATCAAATCATTCCATTACTACTCAAGGGCCAGCACTGGTTTACCAGAATTCTTCAACTTCTCTTGATGCCTTCATATGTCCAAACACCGGTGCCAATCCTGGCTCATCATTGTCTTTTATGAAAGGTAGGAGAGGCTTATCACTGTTCAAACCTCCTGAAAAGTTGGAGAAAAATTATTATGCTTGGATTAGTTTGCACTTTTGCATTATAGTTATGTCCAGTTATTGCAGCCATACAGGGTTGGCTTAGAGTCTGCATACTAATTTCCTGTAATAATCCATGCAAACTCAAACAGACGTACTTTTAAAAACTTTTAGGAGTTCAAACTTTTAAAAAATAAAAGTGAAAAGACTAATGCAAAAATAATTTGTAAAACTAAACAGCATAAGAAATTACACAAAAAAACAGCCAAGTACTAACCTCACAAGGTGTATTATTATTTTTTTATTTAAAGAGGCGATGCCTTCTTTAAAGGACACCACCAAATTGTTGACCTTTACTGGAACTTGGTAGTTGAGGCCTCTAGATGTGACCAAATTAAGAAATGTTTCCACCACATTATTTGTTTCATTGATGTTGTATCATTTGGAAGCTTTTACATGGACATGGCTTGGACAGGTGTGTAACATGGAATTTACACTAAAAGTTGAAGTGTCTGACAGAGATATCACCCATTGTTAAGTGCCCATGAAACATGGGTTGGAAGAACTGATCATTTTTTCTTCCTTCTTTATGCTTAATGCGTCCTCTCTAAATGGCCAGGGATGTTACCAAAGTATTTTAGCTCGGAATGGTCCTTTGCTCAGTTCCATTTGCCAGAAGACACTCGTTTCCTTGTTGCATTTGGATCCCAGAACACAGTCATGATTATTGGCATGGATGGGAGGTACGAGGCTGTTTTTGTTGTTCTTTTTGCTTCTTGTTTTACCTTTTTTTAAAGATTATTTCCCATCTTTTTTTATTGTTTTTTTTTGGGTAGATTCCATCTTTCTGTTTAAGCTCTATTTTAGTTGTGCAGAAATGCTTTACTTATATTATTTGCCTCAACTTAAAGAATTTAGATTAGGGTTGTAGTTTAATTGGGTTATTTTTGCAGGATATCCTAGTTGGCTTAAACCGTAGTCATAACATGTTAATGAGTAGAAGATAATGATATTGTGCTGAACCATATTATACCAATGTTTTAAAACGTGGAGGTGTGACACGAGGCGTTCCACTACCTAGAGGCGTGAGGCGTAAGCCTCCCGAACACAAGGAGGTGTAAGCCTCCTTAAGAGGAGGGGGGTTAGGAGGAGGATGAAGAGGAAGGGGGGATCTCACTTTTTCTTTATTTTTAATAAAAATCTTTTATGTCAAGAAGAGCAAAGATGTATAACATTAGTTGAAAGGGGGGGGTCTTGTCGAGCGAGCGAAGCGAGCTTGCCGTCTCAGAGGTGTCAGCGCCTCTAACATACGCCTCAGGGCGTTTTGGGAGCGCCTCGCCTGGAGGCCTCCAGGCGTCCAGGCGTACGCCTCCCACACCTTTTAAAACACTGTATTTATACAAGTTAACTTTCCCTTGAACACTTGTCAGTCAGAATCTTAGGAGTTATATGTGGAATCCTCACTTTAAATTATATTGATTTTTTAACTTCATTTTTTGTAAAATGGTAATTACAAGATTCACACTCAAAGAAAATAGAGTGAGAAATTATTTATAAAAAAAATAGAATGAGAAATCTGCCAACCCCCCCTTTTAGCAACATAAAGAAAGAATTATTTCTCTGCATCTTATGTTTGATATAAGAGAAACTCTGAAGTTCTGGTCCACAAAAAGACTAAAAGGTAGGTCCTGTTGCAACTCGTTTCCAAAGGGGCAGGGGAAAAACAACTCATTTCATGGTCCAGTTTGGTTCGGTTTGGACAAGATCTCAGACCAAACCAGCTAATTATGGTTTGAGAATTTCTCAAACCAAATCGAACCATTTTAGTATAGAAACCAAAGCAGATTTCTAATATGGTTTGGGCCATTCTATTGGGCTTAACCCAATTAGAAAGCCCAAATAACATGCATACCTACATAAACAAATATAAT
Organism: Nelumbo nucifera; assembly: GCF_000365185.1. Next base: position 1,284,195 of record NW_010729204.1, read on the forward strand.
TCAAATACTAAATCGAATTGTTAACAAGTGCCACCTATTACTATTATATAAATTATATTCATACCTTTTCAAGCATAAACAGCTCCTTGGGAATCAAATTACAAGTTAAAAATTGAAACAAACAACAATAATGTTAAACATGTATTAAATATATGAAATGTCAAATAAATATATACAAACATATGTATTATATATTATATACATTAATAAATATATTATTGATAATTTGATTTACGGTTTGGTCTGGTTACTAAAATTTAGAAAACCAGACTAAACTACTAATTTTGGTTTGGTTTGGTTTGGTTCGGTGAGGTTTGGTGGTCTAGATCATATAATGAACCATCTCTATTTACATATCATAAAAAAATGAAAAAGAGGGAAGAAAAACAAAATAAATTAATTTGAGTTTCTTTTCTCCAGTTTCTACAGGTGCAGTTTTGATCTTTTAAATGGAGGGGAGATGGAGCAGCAGGAATACGTCCGTTTCCTGAGAACGGATGATCACCCAAGATCAAGCACGATCTGAAAGATCACAAGACCATTATATATTCTTCCATCCCTCTTTCTGTAGATATGAGACCTGAAAATCTATGTAAATACTATAATGTGATATAATATATTACGTAAATATATCTGTATATACTTTCTAGAAATGTGTAAAACCAAAAAAGAAAAAAAAGATTGATCCCTGTTGTTAACCTGTGGCAATGGATGACTCGATAAATGTAACATATGGTGGTAGTTTTTTGTTTAACTTGGTTGCCCTTGTTTGGTTCTTAATACAGTATGGCATGCTTCTAAGGTTGTGAAGTCCCTCTTTAATAATTAATACAAAGATCCTAAATCAATTTTCTAGGCGTCCGCGAGGATTAATTTAACTTGGGGTTTCGTCATTCCTCATTAGAAGAGGATTAATGTTAGATCCAGTCCCATCTTTGGTAGCTCATTCTCCATTCATTGAAGTTTTAGTGGCGTATTTTTAATCTTATTAGAGTTTTCTTTCCACAGTTTTTTTTTTTTATCCACCGAAGCACATATTTTACTTAAAGATTTTACATTGCACAAAAAAACTTGATTTATATAAGATGATACTCTGGAAATTCCCTTTCCAAGTCTTTGTTGCATTTTGTTCTCGAGGCAGACTAACCCAAATGATAGAGCGTTCCATAGAGACATGCTCAAATGAGGTATGCATTGGATGCTGATGATCAACCGTCCTCCATTTCTTCACATGCATACTCCCCCATGGTGCATAGAGTAGAATCACCGGCTCTATTAGTATTATCTCTCCCCCGCTTCTTTGCCATGCTTATTGGGTCTCTCGGCGCAGATCAATCATGGTTCAAAATATCAACTTGACAAGTCTGATACACGGCATATTGTATCCGTGAAGAATTAAAAAAGAATATCGTATGATATAACCAATTAAAAATTAGGAGGAAAGCTCATGTTTAGTAGTAGTCGTTGATATCCTTCTTAGGCCGTATTTTCCATTTCTTATACTAAAGAATTATCTCCTTTTTTATGGTTATGAATGCTGAGTTTTTAATAAATCCGAATGCCAAATGCAGCTTTAGGCGATGTATATATTGATGTGCAACAAAATGATTGATCCCACCGCGGCCTGAGTTCAGATCTGTGCCTCACAATGTCTACATCCCCACCATATATTGAGAACATTTTCCAATGATAGTACCAGAATCGATGATCATCATCGAGAGATGTTCCCAATATATAGAGGAGATGTGCTGTGAGACATTGTGGGGCACAGATGTGAATTTTGGCCGCCCGTAACACAATTATCAAATTCACCTAATCCATTCTCGGTTATGTGATGGCCTGATGGGGGAGTTCTTGGAGATCATCGTTATTCGGGAAGGTCAGGCAGCCTGTTACGGTTTGTCTTGTATAGTTCGTGTTGGTGAGACTGGATCTGTTCCTCACACAGGGCGCTTCACATGAACAATCTTATCACGCATTGGAAACATCTTTTATACTTATAAGTAATTATTCAAGGGAGACGTGTCTGTAAGGCGCCCATGTGTGAGGAGCAGATTCCGTTCCTGTGTTGGGTCTTCGTCTTCGGACAAAACTGCCACGTATTTGTCCTTTGCGTAATGGGCTCCACCCGGACAGGACAGCATATCAACAGTGCTTTATGTAATAACCTGTAAATTCCAGAAGTCCAGTCCAGATTGGCTTTCACCCCCCCCCCAAAAAAAAAAGAAGCTTCAGTCGATGGCTTGGCTTTTGAAAAGTAAAAGTAGTTCAACCATCTGACCTCTCTCCCAAGAATCGAGACTCAAAACGGGTCCTCAGAAGTCAGAAGGTGCAGATCGGGGTTCACCATTAGGCTTCAGACGAGTTTAAGTCAAGACTCAAGATACCATAAATTTTGATCACGTAAATAACTGACCAATAAATCGCCGTAGTGAGTAGGACTGGGATCTGTGGTACCGTAAAGACAATATTTATAGCCAGAAAACTTCAACCAATCAGACTCCTTTATAAATAAAGTAACCAATCAGAAATACTATGCCGGTTTAGTTGAAGCCCGAAGGATTGATTGGTTTGGTACCGTACCTTTTTCCTTATCTACATTTGCTTGTTGGGAATCGCCGGCTTCTCTCTACTTATAAAGACGAAAATGAGAATCCGGAATAATCTCCACCTCTTTTCCAGTTCTAGCCAACATTCTGCTGGAATTGGAAAGCCTGGACTAAACTAAACTCCGGCAAAATCATTAATATTGCCTTAAAAATCAATTATTCTAGTAAAAATTGACGGGAAATAACTCGATTATCCGTCTGTTGGAACCACTCTTTTCTCGTTGCCGTTGGATCCCAAGATTTTCAACAGTTCAACCACTATCTCTTCTCGCAGAAGATGAGTCTAGGGTTTCACCGGTTCTTTTGCCTTGCCCCTCCACCTCCACAGCATAACTCGAGGTTCGCCGGCAGTGAACTTGTCGTTTTCCACAAGTATCCGGCGAAACCCGGCTTCGGTTCTCCAAGGACGAAGCTAGAATTACACCTGAGAGCTGCTTCGATCACCGGTTCCGACGCTGGATATTCCGGTAAAAATTCACTCTCCAAGAATTTAATAGTTTATTTACGCTTGTATAGTTGGTAAATAATCTTGACAGGCAGCTTTTGATCTTGCTATCGCAAGATTACATTTGGTCTATGTAGAACGAACCTCTTTTTCTGTCAATTGGAAGACGTGGAATATAACTTCGACTTAAAAGCTATGAACTTCTCTAGTTTTTAGTTAAATTGACTGAATTCAGAACCACTAATATTTCATAAAACCAATATTCTTTGCCCCAAGGTTTGAACAACGTTCACACTTATGTGTGCGTAAGGTGGTCACTTCTTTCAGATATTGTTCTATAAGCATCTCGAGCATTTAGACTTTTCTGGATTTCTAAGGAATAGTTAATCCATTCTTTTTTTTTTTTCTTCAGAGCAATTACCGGATAGCGAAAAGAAGCGGACAACACAGAAAATAGCTGGCATTGATCAGGATGAATTATTGGATCCAATGGTCTTAGCTGATCGAGACAGTTTTTTTTGTGAGTTTAAAGGGGTGCATATACATCATAAGATATGTGAGGAAAATGATCAAACAGAGCACTCGTTACACAGTCATGCTGATTCTCAACTTACCTACCAGACTAAAAAGATTGGCATGCCCATTATTCTACTACATGGTTTTGGAGCCTCTGTGTTTTCATGGGAACGAGCCATGAAGCCTTTGGCACAGGTCACTGGTGGGAAAGTTCTTGCTTTTGACAGGCCAGCCTTTGGGCTAACATCAAGGGTGAATTACTCCGGTGCTAGTGATGATTCAAAACCTTTAAATCCGTACTCCCTGGCATTTTCTGTGCTAGCGACCCTGTCTTTCATTGACATCTTAGCCGCTGAGAAGGCAATACTTATAGGGTATGTAAGTTTTGAATTTCACATTATTGTTCATCGTTGTCATCTCATATAAAATCTAGCCGTGCCTATTGGAATGATATCTAGTTGATATGACATTTTGCACGGAAAGCATCCCAGGTGGATGAACCCACCAAGGAGATCTTCAGTTAAAAAATTGGATTTGATTAGATTGTAGTAAATATCAGAGCTTAGTCAACATGTTTCCTGCAACAAACTTAATTTGTTAGTAGAACTCAAATCTTTCTCCTCTCCTGCAACCTTTCAATTCTGACAGCTAAAATCTGTCCAACCTGGAAATATGAGCTCCCAGGCACTCAGCCGGTTCTCTTGTAGCTGTTGATACGTATTTCGAGGCTCCTGAGCGTGTTGCTGCTCTGATCCTTGTTGCCCCAGCAATTCTGGCCCCATATGTTTTACCTAAAGGTGTCAAAGGAAACCAAATGAGAAGAGAAAACCAGAACCAAGATAACAGATCGAGTTCAAATATCATTGAGAATTCATTTATCAGGATTGGAAGGACTTTGTCAAAGTTCTTTGTGTACATTGCTCAAGGGATAATGCAGATGCTAAAAGGGATGGTTGATATGATCAGTTCTGTGTATAAGAAAGCCTTAAAAGCAGTTCTGTGTTCGGCCTTTGGGGTAATGTTGGTAAGTGAGTTTATTATTATCTTCTTTGGTTAGTTTCTATAGTTAATACATGTGGATTTAACTGTAAGATCTACTTGTCTTCATGTTTTAGACCTACTCAACTAAATGTGTGTCACTTGGTCAACTAGTATGCCTAAAGCATCCCTCCACACTGTATGTATCCTGATTTTGCACAATCACCATTTCTTCCAATTAAGCATGACTCAACTAAGCTATTACTAGTGTATTCTGAGAGGCTTGGCTGTTGCCACTAGTGTATTTTGACGGTGTTAACTACAGCTTGGATGTGTTCATATTCCAAAATTTCCTTTCTATGCTCTTTTTTCAAACTTCAAAGCCTGACAAGTATTATTGACGCTTAAAATCCTTTCTAGGAGGCTTGCTTGTTGCCACTAGTGTATTCTGACAACCTTAACTACAACTTGGATGGTTTCCTATTCTTATTTTCCTTTCTATCTTGCTTTAAACTTCAAATCCAGACAATTATTCTCGGTGCTTTAAAACCTTTTCTTTTCTTTTTCTTATTTAATTGGAGAAAGAACAAAAGACTGGTTCTGGTGGTGATTATTCAAATCATCTAGGGGCCAAGATGCTTTCCTGTTGCCACTAGTGTCTTCTGACTGCCTTAACTACAATTTGGATAGGTTCATATTCCTAATTCCTTTCTATTCTTTCTTCTTCGAACTTCAAAGCTAGATAAGTATTCCCTATGTTGTAATTTTTTTTATTTTTTTCTTATTTAATTGGAGAAAGAAGAAAAGTCTTGTCAAGGTGGTGATTATTCAAATCACCATAGGGCCAAGAGGCTTGCTAGTTGCCACTAGTTTATTCTGACGATCGTAAGTACAATTTGGATGGTTTCTATTCCCAATTTCCTTTCTCTCCCGCTTCTTCAATCTTCAAAGCCAAACATGTATTGTTGATGCTTTAAAACCTTTTCTTTTATTTTCTTATTTAATTGGAGAAACAATAAAAAACTGGTCAGGTGGCGATTATTCAAATCACCCAGGGGCCAAGAGTCTTGTTAGTTGCCATTAGCACAAGATGACAACCTTAACTACAATCTGAATGGGTTCATATTCCTAATTTCCTTCATATCCTACTTGTTCAAACTTTGAATTCAAACATTTACTTCTATCTTGCTTCTTCAAACTTCAAAGCCATACAAGCTTTCCTGACTCTTTAAAATCTTTTTTTTTTCTTATTTAATTGGAGAAAGAATAAAAGACTGGTTGTGGTGGTGGTGGTTATTCAAATCATTCAAGGGCCAGGAGGCTTGCTAGTTGCCACTAGTGTGTTGTGATAACCTTAACTACACTTTGAATGGGTTCTTATTCCTAATTTCCTTTCTATTCTTTCTTCTTCAAATTTCAAAACAATACATGTATTCCTGACTCTTTAGAACTTTTCTTTTCCTTTTTTTCTTATTTAATTGGAAAAAGAAGAAAAGACTAATGAGGACTGTTTCAAATCACCCAAGGTGAAGAGGCTTGCTAGTTGCTACTAGTGTATTCAATCAATTGTAACTACAATTTGGATCGGTTCCTATGCATAATTTCCTTTCTATCCTACTTCTTCAAACTTCATACCTAGACAAGTTATCATGATGCTTTAAAACCTTTTTTTTTTCTTATTTAATTGGAAAAAGAAGAAAAGATTGGTTGGGGTGGTAATTACTCAATTCACCCAGGGGCCAGGAGGGTTGCCTATTTCCACTAGCATATTTTCGACAACCTTAATTACAATTTGGATTGTTTCCTATTTCTATTTCCCTATCAACATATGGGTATTGTTTATATTTGCATCAGTGATTTAAAAGGCATGCCTAGGCGCTTAGGCGAGGCGCATTTTAGGGTGGGCACCTCGCCCAAGTCCTAGGTGCAGCCCATTCAAAAGGCGCACACCTGGTGTGCCTAGGCGTGCGCCTGGTGCGCCTTGTGCCTTAGCCCAAGTGTGTGCCTTTTGAAAATTTGCCGCTTTTTCCCTTTTTTTGAGTTTGGTCGCTGGGCCGGGGGCGTTCGCTCGCTCACCAAAGCTTCAAGAACCCCCTATTTGGTAATGTTTTCCATTCATTCATCTTAATAAAATATCTTCTTAAAAGCAATTAAAACTATAAAATTATTAGTTTTCGTGTGAAATCAAAGAATTTAAGATCCTAACATGGACTTGTTTGGGCTTGCCTCGAGGGGCGTGGCACAAAGGCGGTTCGTAGAATTAGGAATGTAATATATCACATTAGCTACTTGATGCAATTGAGAAAAAAAAAGAGATTGTTGGTTTTATATGCTTGAAAATGTTTTATATGTTTGATTTCATTTTTAAATTCTCATTTGAATATGCTTTACATATTATATTTATGTATTTTAATTTTAGATAATAGGTTTTTTAAAACTTGAGTTAATATTTTTATTAATATTATGTTTTATAATTTTTTGCTTTTTTTTTGCATTTTTTTTCGAATTTTTTTTGCATTTTTTTAAAAGTGTGTGCCTTGCCTAAAAAAGGCGCCCACCTCGCCTTGCACTTTTAAAACACTGATTTGCATGGAAGGGAGAGGAATGATGGTTTAGGAGTAGAGGAGGAGGCTAGTGAGTTTGGTAGTTCTGGAGCTGAGGATTCAAAGGGAGAGGATTATAAAGATTAGAGGGTTCAAATATGGAGAAGTGGTGTTATAAAAGTGGGGAAATTGGTATGGAGAATTGGGAGCTCAAGAAATTGATGGGGGAGTGGGGCGCTGAAGATATTTATACAGATGGGAGACAAACAATTTAAAAATTATGCATTTAGGGTCTGGAGATAATAGCATTTTTCCAAGTTGAGATCCTTGGTTTGACTGCTAGTGGCTATTGCTTTATTTGTCTCGTCTTGTTCTGTTCATTGATTTTGAATTGGCTTGATTTTTGGGTTTGGGATTGTTGTTAGAGCTTTGTGATTTGTCTTACTGTTTTCTCAATGCTTTTGCATTGTATTTTGATGGTTGCATTTTTCTTTTTACAAAATTCCTTTTAGTTACTTTAAAAAGTGCATGGGCATCTAAAACAGCATTTCTTTTCCTATTTGTTTTTTGACATATTTTCATTATGTGTCTGCACTTCAATTGCTTATTTGGTTGTGCAGGTAAGAATCATAATTGACAAATTTGGTATAGCTGCCATTCGAAATTCATGGTATGATGCAACTCAAATTAGTTCTCACACTTTGTGCGGTTATACAAAGGTAATTGCCTTGTCTTTGTCGGTTATGATTCTGTAAAATACAGCATTCTGAGTTTGTTATGAGAGTATTGTATTATGAAGCATTTAGACTGTATCAATTTTATTCTAACTTCTTTTCGTTCACTGTATTTTTTCCAACACAGCCATTGAGGGTTAAAGACTGGGACAGAGCTCTTGTGGAATACACGATAGCCATGCTTACAGATGTTGAATCTGAATCAAAGCCACCACTAACAAAAAGGCTCCACGAGATCTCTTGTCCAGGTAACAATCATAAAATGCTGTTACTTTCCCACTTTATGTCAGCAAAAGAGGAAATAAGATCATGAATAATTCATTTTTGGTCTGGACCTTGGGCCAGGTGCAACATGCACAAGTTGTGCTGCCATTTCAGGGTTGTGGTCTGGACCTTGGCCTTGGACTCAAATCTTCGGCTTTTCCCAAACTTGAGCTGGGATTGGGTGATCCAACTATGTATGTGTAGAAAATATGTTATATCTTGTACGCATGCATTTATTTACATATCACTCTTTCTTTAGAATTTATGGCAACTGATGAAAAAGTTTTAAGTTGCATACTATGCATGGTAAACGCAGCCAATATTATTAAAAACCTCTTTATTCCCATGATATAGAAGGGGATAGCTGGCCTTCCTACAAAAGTTTGGCAAGTGACGACAGTGGGTGGATGCTCTAAAAAGTAAGGGACACATGAAGAGAACTAGAATAATGATAGGATTTGTAGTTAGGAGTAGGGACTTGGAAGATGGGGTTAGGTCTAAGGAGGGGTTTAGGATGGATGTTTAAATTTAAGATTACAAATGATGGCTCTAAGGCCTCTAGCATGATGGAAAATAATCTAAAACTCTGCATACAAGAATTTTTGAGAGTGGGAAAGATGTGGAACCCTTTGTAGTAAAAGGAGATAGTGGTGAAAACACTAGGCTAATTGAAGATGTTTATGTAATGGTGGTCAGTGCTGCAGAGTTGATTTTCTTGCAACATTGAGAAGTTGTTTGACCATACAAGGGGAATTGCTCTATCATACTTAATTGCATCCCTTGCTGAGATTCAATGCAGGACCATGGCTACGTTATTGTGCTAGTTGGGCAGGAATAGGGCTGCAAATGGTATCAATTTGCCCAAATTCGAAATTAAATCCAGTTCAGTTAAGGCAATCCAAGTTCAATACTTTTATAATTGGATCAATAATGGATCCACCCGAATTGGACCTGATATGATCAGATCCAATAATATTGAAACATAAATGCTTATATCTATATAAAATTAATGTTTGTTTGTTTTCCATGGGCCATTAGTTAAAGTCCAAGTCATATTATTCACGATACACAATATCAAATTCATTTTGTTAATAAAATATATTTTTCAAATCATTTTTAGTTTACTTTATCAATGGTATTCAATATCTGAATTTGATTTGAGCCTGATTTGAATTTGATGGATATGGTGAATCCACTTATTAATGGATCAAATTTCTTTTTGCTAAGTATTAGTGGATCAAATTTTCAAAAAGAAAAATTAATGGATCAAATTTGGATCTAGGTATATCCATTTCAATCCAATCTGTTTGCAGCCCTAGGTATGAAATGAGCCACTTGCTAACCTGGTAAGTGTTAACAGCATCCTAAACCCTGAGGGTAGGGTAGGTAATATGTTGGATGCTAAAGGTGCATGGAATCTGAACTGCAATAGTGCAATGATAATTATCTTTTGATAATACCCTTCCTGATTCCTGAATCAACTCCTCATTATTAAATGTTTTTTTCATCAATACAGATCCACTCTTAAACAAGGATGAAGACATTTAAAATCTACTTGACATTCAGTTTTACACCCTAGGATGTCAAACCATGCTTGGAAGGCTTTGAAAAGAAAGCTGCCTACTGGCAGGAATTTTATGCTTGATCTCAAATTGGCATCCAAGCTATGTTACCCAGATATGGTAAGGACAAAGGATGGACAACTCTCAAATATTGAGTTTACATTAAAAATTGAAGTATCCCCATGAAACAATTTTACAAGGTATCTTGGTGTCATATCTGGGTAAAGTGGATGATGTCAATCATCTCCAATAGAAGTTATTTTGCAGAGGAAGTTCAGACAATGCTCAGCCCTTTTCTCAAGATGCAATCAAATCTGGAATTAGAACGTTGAAGAGAGATGCTTAATTTGCTTCAGACAAGTATCTGGCAGGAATCAATTTACTATACTTCTTTGGCATAGTCCCTATTATAGGATTGTGGGAGATATAACTTAGTGAACTTCATAAGGTATGACGATGCATGACAGCATCCTTCTTTTGCAGTTAAATGCATACTTAGTATATAAAGGATGTTGAAAACTTACTCCAATCCAATCCTCAGTGTAAATAGCCTGAAGGCATCCTCTCCACAGTCCAAAGATGCTGCACTATCGGGTTATTATACTTGGATGGTGGACCAAACTGAACTCAGGGCAGAGAACCCATGAGCAAGTAGATGGGGTGGATGCATAAGAGATTGGACAGGAAGCTTATGGGCATGGTTTGAACAACACAGTTGAAGCCAGAGCTTGTTTCAACGAAATACATTTCTGGATCCATCTCCAAATGCAAACTAGAATCCATATTGAATGTGATCTTACAATTCTACTTGAAGCCATTTATGGTTGAATAAACCCACCATGGAATCATGGATGATAAGACTGGGTTAGTAGGATAGTCAACCTTCTGCAGCAAATAGACTGATAGTAAGCATGAAGTTGGTGAGTGTAACCGAGTGGCCAATGGTCTAGCCAAGTTAGATGGAGATCCACGTTAGAGGATGGTCTTTTGACATATTTGGATAACATTCATGAGAAATTAGAGGAATTATGGTTGTCAATAGATCTGGTACTTCAAATATTTTTTTTTTATAATTAGTACTTCAAATATATTGCACCTTGTAGATCGAGTCCTTTAAATTTTCTGGCATAAAATTCTATGTTCCCACCCTCTAATCTAACTGTTAGCTTCCTACTTTTGGTCAGGTGGGAAACCTACAGTTCTATATCAGAACTACACCTACCACCCTCTTGTAGGTTGTATATATATAATGCCAATACTTGCCTTGGCTTCACGTCCAGACCACCCACCATGTGTAAAATCTAATCCATTTATTTTCCTCTATCTGCAGTCTACTCGTTTCTCTCTCTATTTTCCTCTCTTCTCTTGCATGGGCACTTCTACATGCCACTATAATTTAGTTTCCCAACTTGAACAAAAAACCATTACAAAGGCTTTCAAGACAATATTGATGTAGGTCCCATTCTTCTAGGTTGAGTGTATTGTTTAATTACAAATGAAACCTAATTTAGTCTCCTAAATCAAATAAAAAGCCAAGCCTAGATGCTTCAAGTGTCAAGACCTACTGGGTGGATGGTGGGATCTAAACAAAATGGGCATGCATAGTTGCCCCATACTGAGTACTGGATCATTAACCAGTTTTAATAAAATTTAAGGGTCTGGCCAGGGAATTCTATTTGGCTCATATATCTGTGTGTGTTTCCTCATACTGACCAATGAGATGAGCGATTCATGTCAGATTTAAGAAAGAAACTTCAACTGTGAAACGAAGTCCAATCAAACCTTGACAGAGGTTCTGTTTCCTTATTCTGACATGTTTCAGCCTTTGATGTGGAATCATCTTATTGGTAAACACTCAAAAGTATGAGCCAAAGCGAACTTGTCCTTGCATGAATCCATGAAGGGTAATTACCCAATGTTGGTCCAAGCTATCTGGGGTCTTGGGAAGAGTGGATTGGATACAGACCTAACCTTTGGCACTTTTTGCATAAGGTGGTTTCTCTCAGACTTGAATCTGTTTTCCCATGATTGTTAGCCTGATATTTTACCATTGCACCATGTAATGTCCCCTTACCCTGGATGAACCCCAGGTTAAAATAAAAAGAAAAAAAAAAAGGTGAAGTGCAATACAAGTAGGAATTGTTATCAACCTTCCAAGTGCAACGATGAAGATGAAGTATGACCAGTGAAAGAACCTTGAATTATATTGTCCTTGTAAACACTAAATAAAATGCTTCGTAATGAGTTTTTGCAAGTATGATACTTTCTGTTGATTCTTGTCTCCATTTGCTTATCTAATGCAGTGTTGATTGTCACTGGTGATACCGATCGGCTTGTCCCCTACTGGAATTCTGAGAGGCTATCAGAAGCTATACCTGGCTCCTGCCTTGAAGTAATTAAGAACTGTGGCCACTTACCACATGAAGAGAGGGTTGAGGAGTTCATTGCAGTTGTCCAGAATTTTCTTCAGAGAGTTTTTGGAGCTTCTAAGGAGCAGCTTTTGCAAATATCAGCTTGACACTTTATAATGGTTATTCTCCGTAGGTTTTCATATATTTATCTTTTTATTTCCTTTCTTTTTTAGTTGTCGGGTTTACATGGATGGAAGAAAAAAAGAAAAAAGAACGAATGCAACATATAATATAAAATGTATGGTAGCGCAGGCTCCACCAGTCATTGAAGATGGTATCACGACACCTTGATGAAGAAAATCTTAGGGTAGGGATCTTCATTATTTCATTAAATAAAAGGGTAAAGAATAGTCTCGTTCACTAGGGTGATCTGTAGAAGGGGAGAAGTCTTCATCATCTCATTTAGCTTGATTATTGTTGTTTGTAGCTTTCTCTTGGAATGGAAACCGTGCACTGCATGGATAAGAATCATGAGATGAGAATGGAGATTTCTTATTGTTGTTGTCGTTTGATAGCAAACAGGTTCTATATTCTAAATACTTAATCTGCCTCTATGAGCATGAGCCCCATCTTTCTCCATGTGATGGGATATTGAAAGGGATGTGGATTGGTGGCAATCCACTGGAGCTCATGTTTGTCCTTGGGAGCGGCTAAGGCCCACCTAAAACTCTGATTCAAACCTAACTCTCCATGTATGATCGGTATTCAGCTCATATATATTAACCCAGGATAAAAGTTAATTAAAATATCTCCTACTTGCCTAACTGGGTGGGAGGAATTCTTTCCCTCTCTCCTCAGGGATCCCTAGCCCGGAAAGAAATATCAATTGGTATTCCTTTTTTGCTGTAATTGGAAGCTCCCGTCCCGACCTGGCTTTGAAACGTCCGATCAAGTTTTCATCTACTTCCTCAACAGTTTTTTATTTTTTTCATGTGAAGGGTTGTTCCCTGAGGCTTCTCTCTAGGGAAAAACGGGCTCCCCTTGCAACTTTGAGTGTGAATCGTCTATCAAGGCTCAGCTTTGTTTTCCAGCGGCATCTATTCTGGTCTAGCGCAGTATTTGTTGTTGAGGCCCTGAGGTCATCCCCTCGACAGCAAATCACTGGAGTTTCCATACCGACAATACAATATTGTGTAAAGAGATAAGACAGGCCTCAACCAGGCGTATTGGACAGAGAAGAATTGAAGAAACAGACAAAAAGCGAAATTGCATTACCTGACCTTTGACTTCATGATGAGAAAATTCTCGAGAAAAGGCCACAACTTATAAATCTCAAGGCTCAGTTTGGGAGGAATGCAATACAAATATTTACAGTATAAAATCTTGTTTATTTTATTGTATATGTAAACCTTGTTTTGTACAGTATATATCATGGTTTTTAAAATCGGATTAGACCGAATGGACAGACCAAAAAACAGGAAATTGATCGTTTTTCACCAAAATTAGATTTTTACAAAGAAAAATGTTGATTTGGTCAACAAACCGCTAACCGGGCATTCAAACCGTTCAGCGATTTTAACCATTTTTTTATTTTTTTAATTTTTTTTATCAGAATGAGTCATTCTACCCAGAACCAGACTCCTGACCGGTTCATTATCCAAATCGATTTTAAAAAACTTGTTACATATTTCGATTTTAAAAAACTTGTTACAAAAGCAGGAACATTTCGATGAAGCCGTTAAGCAAGCTCCAGTAGACGTCTGTTCAGATTTATCGTCCTTCGTGGGCGTAAAACACTGTAAACAGGTGATTGGAGGAATCTGATTTGACAACTTAGTCAATATAAGCGTGTAATGTACCTCCTCGTCATCCGAGAAATTAATGAGGTTTTGTTCAAGACCATTAGTGGAAAATCAGTTTAAACTGATTGAGCTCAATGCAGGAATAGGATGAGACCTTTCTGCAGGAAGGTTGGTTTTGCATTTACTACTCAGAAAATTTGGCATATTTATGATATATGGTGATCAATTTATTCAACTGTAATTGTCATCTGAAGGTGGAATCTAAATAGGCCCACATATTTTCTCTCTTGAACAAAAAGAACCATAATGGAAAAAACAAATAAATAATGGTCAAAGAATATATCCTTCGTTCATGGTTTTTAAAACTGATTCGGAGACTAAATCGGTCAGGGTCCGGTTACTGGGTCGAACGGTCCGATCATTTAAATCAAACGGTTGGCTCGTTTTAACAAAAAATTTAAAAAATAAAATAAAAAACGGTTAAAACCATTCAAATGATTAATCATCCGAATCAATCGTTTATTGACCAAAATCAATGATTTTTTGAAAAAATCCAATTTTGAAAAAAACCAGAACCGATCACCTGACCAGTTCCCAGTTTTTTTCCGGTCCGATCCGATTTTCAAAACCATGCCTTCGTTAGTTCATCACAAAACAGAAAGGATGTAAAGCTTTTTTCGATTTTTCAGGGTTAATATTCCATTACCTTTTTCTAAAGCACAATTTTCGGAAATATTACTTTTAACTGTTAAAGGACGTAATGGTTTTCTTTAATATTGCACATTATTTGCACCTGTGATGGGAGACAAGAGACCTGGATTATATGAGTGCAGAATCAGTTATTTCATAAAAAAAAAAAAAAAAAAAAAAAAAACAAAAAAAAACAAAAAAACAAAAAAAACAAAGAATCAGTTACGTTTAACCACAAAAGACCTGGATTATAAGACAATGACCATTTTAGTCATAAAAATCTATTATTAAAATACTTATTAGCTGTATTATTTCAATGAGAAATCAGTTATTTCATAAAAAAAAAAAAAAAAAAAACAAAAAACAAAAAAAAACAAAAAAACAAAAAAAACAAAGAATCAGTTACGTTTAACCACAAAAGACCTGGATTATAAGACAATGACCATTTTAGTCATAAAAATCTATTATTAAAAGGGACATTTTTATTTCATCTAAGGGAGCATTCTTTTTTGGACTTTGGGAGAGGAAAAATTGGTCAATAGGATTTTGGTTAATCCCATGTTCTTTTTTCAGATTTATGTGGGGACTAGGAAAAGTTTATTTTCCTGGGTATCACTTACCCGGAATCTCACGGTGTTGTCTCATCTCTACTTGAGCCTTCAAAATGTCTGAAGTTAGTAATGCAACTTAAGTATTTATATGCATACAATCTAATTAAATTGAAGAATATATACTTCTCTGGAGCTGGACACTATATGTTATTTTTATTTTAATTCTTACACAAATAAACTCGATATATATCATCTTTAATGGACTAATGGTATACCCACCCAAAAGTAGATCAACATCATGAGAAAGCTAAACCAAGATGTTATTGTAAGATGTAAAGTCGTCATACTTAGAGCAAAGGTGTCATATTTCAAATAGAAGGAAATGTGAATCCAGTAGAGAGATGGGTGACCATAGCTCGCACTGTTCTCTACTTAATTACATGTGATCCACCCCCAACTGGCCCTTGCATGACTCAACTAGCAGCCAAATAGTAGCCCCTGAATTTATAGCAGTTTGATGATATTGTTAGAATATGTAATAATTATATCAAGAGGTATATTGGTATTGGTAAACTTTTCTTTCCTCTAAATTCTTGGATGCAAAGAATGTTGTTCTAAATTTTGAAAGTTGTCAAATGTCTATTTTGATTTCATATATAATAATTTTTGTTTGTCTATGTAATTCAAAAAAAATATTATTAAAAATTATTATGATGATTAATAATTATTGTTAATTAATAGTTATTATTTAATTAATAATTAAATAATATTAAATTAAATTCAAATTTATAACTAATACTAATTATTATAATTATTAATTAGTTATTAGTTATTAATTAACTTTTAATTGTAATAATAATAATTAATAATAATTGTTATTGCATATGAGGCCCTTGAGTCATAACGAAAGAGAAGTGTTTGTATTTTGGGGGTATCATTGAAAAATGAAAAAAAAAATATACGAGATTCCTCTTTAAGAGATAAGAGGAAACGAACAGCCATTTTCCTCTTAAAGTTGTAAGAATCATCTTAAGAAGTAAGAGTTAAGAGGAAACCAACAAGCCCTTTAGTCTCATGTAAACCCACCCACTAGTAAAGTAAAATGCAGGTTTACAGAACTAAGGGTGTCAATGGATTAGTTTTGAGTTGGACCCCGTCCAGTCCAAAATCAATTTGGACGGATTGGACAAACCGATAAGACATTGGACTGGACCAATCCGGTCCAAAATATTTATTAGATTGGATTGGACCCGGTCTTTCCATCACAAATTAATATTGGATTAGGTTGAAACCAATCTAAAATCAAAATGAATTTGAACAGATTGGATGGTCTAAACATTGAATTAGACTGGTCTAAATTGGTCCAAAACATTCATTGAATTGGATTGGACCTGGTCCATTTATAATGAACTCACATTGGACTGGATCGGATTGGACCAAATCCAATCCAATTGACACCCCCAGTTAGAACAGTAATAAGAGTCCTTTCTTTTAAATATCTGAATTACTAATTACAACTTTCTTGTTGCATCTATGGCCTGTAAAATCTTTTAATAAATTAAAGATGATTTGAGGATTTTAATATTAGGTGAACATAAATACATAGGATTTAGTTACACCATTGATCAATGTAAAGTTGTATGGGGGATTTACGCGTTTGGCTAGTTTTGTTTCATCTATTATTGTCATACTGTCTTTCTATCAGAAGCGTCGCTTTGGCCGAGTGGTTAAGGCGTGTGCCTGCTAAGTACATGGGGTTTCCCCGCGAGAGTTCGAATCTCTCAGGCGACGTTTACATAAACCTTTCAACATAAATGTTTTGTATAAAAATAGGATAAAATATTTAAACAGAGTTTCATAAATAGCAAATTATTTTGTCCCTCTCTTCAACAAAGTTGGAGTTAGAAATGAGATGGAACCACAGATAGAATTGACAAAATTCCAGCCTCCACATTTTGAGCATCTAAGGCTCCGTTTGTTTTGTGGGAAGATTTGGGTGTGGGAAAAGTGTAAAAATTTTATTTTCCATTGTTTGGTTTTACATGGAAAAATAGTAGGAAAATTATCTTACACAAAACAGAGATCTCGGAGGTTCAATGTGCAAAGATCAATCTGCCCTCAACGCCGGTGAATGCCTTGGTGAGGATCGTCATCAATGGTGTTGTTACCTTGTGAGAAATTAGAATCGGCAGATTCCTCCGATCTAGGTTCTACCGTAGCAGCAAATTCCTCTTGCTTACTTTATGCATATGCTTTTAATAGGTTGAGATGGCCAATGACTGTATCGGTGAGGAAGTCGAGAAGCTGGTGGTTGCAATCCCAAAAGGAGGTGTTCTACTCCTTGAGAATGTTAGGTTTTACAAGGAGGAAGAGAATAACGACCCTGAGTTTGACTTGTATGTCAATTATGCATTTGGCACAGCTCATAGAGCCCATGCTTCCAACAGAAGGGGTTACAAAGTTCCTGAAACCATCTGTTGTCGGTTTTCTTATGCAGAAGGTAGAAGATAGAAAGGTGGCGGCAATTACCAGCAACAGTGCTGGCGACAGCATCGAGAAGGGCAAAGGCGATTACCAACAGTGATGGTGGCGGCAAAAGGTAGAAGGGAAACAGTGATTACCAATGGTGACGAGGGTGAAGACAAAACTTGATTTTTCTTGAGGTTTTTCACCGATGACGCACGATTTTGGCATGACCCTGATTACACAATTTTGAGATCTCGCAACCTACTTTTTTTTTTCCATCTCATCCCCCTATTTCCCTTAAAATAAACGAGAAAAAAAAATATTTTTAAAATATTCCCTTTTTCTGGTCCCATCTCAGAGGTTATGTTGACGTAAGGTGACTTTTTGGGGTTTTAATAACGTTTAAACATGAGACATAATAACCTTTTTCCGTAGCTAAATGACTGACCCCTAGCTCTCTATCTAACGATCGAATCACAAGACTGACCAGAACATGACGGTTCCCTAGTTCTCGTGACCTACCTACGTTGGCCAACCAGTTTTCCGAGCAAGATATTGGCTTCCCTAAACACATGCAAAATCTGCGAATAACATAAAAAGATGGGATACATTCAGACCATTGATGGAGTATGTACGAATTAATATCTTTAATGCAATAGGATGTTACCCCCTGCAAAGCTATCAACTATAATACTATATATATACCAACCGCACCAAGATGAGCTTTCTCTTTTA
Source organism: Nelumbo nucifera (assembly GCF_000365185.1). The sequence continues at coordinate 1,302,441 of NW_010729204.1, forward strand.
TTTCTTCACGCATTGAAATTGATTTTTTTTATTTTTATTTTTTTACTTCATTCATTACTCTTCCCGTCTTACGCAGCAGCACATCCACTCCATTACTGTATGTATATTTATTCAACCAGATATCCATGTGCGGCTTGGTACGTCTATGGCCGGTGAAGGAATATATGATTTTCAAAGTACATTTTTTCTATATCTTAATTTCAAAAACCACATTACTTTTTTTTTTTATTCAAATGATAATATTTTCATATTTCATAATTAACATATTGATGAATATCTTCCTGGTACATGGACGGAAATGTGATTTTATCTCCCCAAAGGCCCAAACCCAAATCAATCCTGTGGACAAATTGTAGGAAAAATGAGATTTTACTAAAACTTGGAAGAAAAACTCTTAAACCGCGTTTGAAGACACTATGTCAATGTCACTACCTACATATACCATACAAATATACGCTGAGTTGTAGTGGTTACATGAGATAAAGATGAGACATAAGAGCATTCCTTTGGTCACTACGTACATACAAGTCACTACGTAATTAATTTTCATTTCTGCTCTGCCATCCTGGCTTGTGTCCGCGTCAGTCACGGCCAGAGGGCAGAGGTATCGTCGGTCTTCTCCCTGTCCAACAGTAACCGCCCGGATATTGGCGCTGTCCACATCGAAAAAACCATAGAATAGAAAGGTGACGGGGGTAGGTCACAATCACATCACGCCATATGATGCGATAATTGTTTCCCTTCTTAATTATTTATTCCTTTCAATACCCATATCATCTTCATACTTTCCCAGACGCAACTCCCAAGATCAAGGCTGAAACAACAATTTGGGAGTGGGAATTGGGAAGGGGAAAGCCCCACGCTCCCTCTGTGGCCATGACCATCATCCACGTCCAATAACTCGTAATGAATGAAAGCGGCCGGACGGCGGAAGGCGGACGGCCATTAATCAAATCAACCGGTAGAAGAGTTGTATGTATGACCATGAATGTCTAGCATACAACTAGAAGCTGCAGGTATCCAAAGCCAAATGATCGATCCCATCTACCGACCCCATTTGTAAGGACTTAAATTCACTGCAAATCCTTCATTTCTTATTATTTTTTTCTTTCCTTTTTCCAAGGGTGGGTAGCTAGGAGCATTTTGTTTCAATTCTAGCTTTTCATTTGCTTCTCTCTCTCTTTAAAAACATGTCAGAAGGATCGCTTCCAAACCAGAAACCAATACAAAATAAAAGACTCTAGATTCAAGAATGAAAACATTATTCAAAAGAATAATAAAGAGTTGAGCTTTTCAGCCCATCACGTAGATGGGGGGGCAGCTTTGTCTTTACGAGGTGAATAAAATATCCCGACTTTAAACAGAAGCTTAGGGATTTTTTCTCTTTTTTTTTTTTTTTGATGGATTTGAAACTTGCACTTTGGTTTGCAAACTTGGACTGTGGCCCTTTTCTTAATGAATGAACTCTTCTCGCAAACAATCTTTCTCTTCAACCACAGCAACTCCAAAGTTCAGAGGTGGAAAGAATCAATTCACCCTGGGCTTTACATGTTAGCACGGCAAATCATATGATGTCAAATTGTTGATCTTCTTTGCATGGAAGATGGAACAAGGTAGAACATTGCAAGTGTAACAACAAACACCCAGAGACAAAAAAAGGAATCATCTACAGGAGCATTTAGAAAGGGCCTCATCGATCTTCCCTCTCTCTCACGCTTGTCTCGTACAAACAAGTTATTACTGCATGGTTTTGAATGAAGGGAAAATAAATTAAAGAAACAGAAATGAGCTGGTTTCTTAAAGAAATGGCAAACCCAGCATCAATTCAATCAAAAAGCAACGTATCAAATTTAAAAGCTAGCCAATGTTTGCAGAAGAGTGCTTTAATTTGTCAAAAAGACGACTGAAACGTTTGCAGATGAAATGATATATATATTTAACCACCATGAACAAGTGTCAATCCACAAATCCTAAACCTTTTTTGAATTTCTTTCATCACCTCCACCTCCTAACCTTATTTCTATAAAAGGTAATTCAGCCATACAGGTCCCCATGTCCATATTTAGCAAAACAAATGTTTAAACAGAACCCCCTACTCAATCCCTCGAATAAAATATGGATTAAAAAAACTCGTTAAATTTTGAACAGAAAAAAAGGGAAAATAGCATGTTGTATATAGCACCACAAGAACCGCATCATGAAGGGAAATAACCACACAACTACATAAAATAACCATCAAGTTCAGAGGTTGGCACGCCTTGAGATGAGTAAAAGAATTAAACTAAATACAAATAAAACAAATAGAGAGTAGAAAAAACAGGCTTGAGTGTACTTGGACTCTCGATCAACACAAACAACTGAGCTTTTTAAGTCTTTTCATATTAGTACTTTATACAGACAAGCAGATTAAAGTGGGTTTATTTTAATAATCGCATAGTCAAGAAAAGAAGTGAAGTATGTGGTGTTTATGACTTTGTTGCTGTAACGACCGTACATTTATCTCATTTCGAGGTGTGTGAACTGAATGGTGCTTGCGTGTCTTATTTGTTGGTTGTTCGGCAAGCTGCTCCTTTTTACGAATAAAAAAATACAACCTCTCGTTGTGTGATTTCAAGGACATAAGCCCAAAAATGTCAACAAACATACATCATATATTAGCTCCAACTTTCAAACCTCTGTTAGCCTATAGCAGTCGAGGTTTGTGGAAACAGACCCAAGTTGAATTTTATTGCAGCAGCTTGACATGTGTTTATTCCACAGATTTTTACAATAAAATACATAAAATTAAAGCAACCCAAATGAAAATGGTTTCTTCTCTTCTCCTCTACGCAGTTGCAACTTCGAATGACCAATCATCCAACAAAACATATAATTACTTAAAATTAAGAAAGAAATATATAGTAAACAGGTGAAGATAATAACTAGTCAGGTCTTATTGTAAGGACTGAGAATCCGATCTCCTTCCACTCTTACTCTTACCAGTGTATTCAGCAAAATAAAAATTAAAAAAAAAAACCTTACCTGTACAGACTTCCAACCTGTAACAACGTGAGTGCGAGTATGATCGAATTTTTTGTATAACGAGTGTCACATTTTAACGTGGCTGCCAGGTCCAATCTCCATAAGAAAAGATTACCAAAAAAATCTCCATAAGAAAATCTTCTTTATAGATGGTATTAACAGAAAACGAAAATGGAAACGAACGGTAGCTCAGTTATAATTAAGAGATGCCTCTGGCAAAGAAAATAAACAGATAATTAACTTTAGAAGCAGTGCAGATGATAAGAAACTGGATGAGGCCGCGGCGGGGGCAGCGGAACCGACAGCGGCAGCTTGTGAAGCTTGAAAGTTGAAACTACGGAAAAGTGTAAAGATCATTCAAGTAGATAACCTAACTGAAGAAATCAAGAAACAGACAAGTGTCAAAAGATTTTCCGGTTAGATAAGAAGCTCAGAGAGAGAGGAATGAAAGAAACAGAAAAAGGGAGCTCCCTTCAGTCCAAGCATAGAGGAGGAAGAATGGCAATTATCTCCCGCATCATTCACACATTCACAGTAGTAAAAAATATCCCCTTTCTACTGAGTGTTTGAATGAATGAGTCGGCAGCTAATTCAACACCTTAGCCCATCCATGAGTGGACTGAAGAAAGCTCTCTCAAGCCGTTTCTCAGTGCTGCATACTACTCTTAAGTCTTTCTTACATGAAGGGTTCATCTGTCCAGAAAAACAAATACACACCATTAACTTGATAATCCAGAAGAGAAAATCAACACACAATGGAACTTTTTTTTAAAAGATGATTTTTATTTTGTAACAAGGGAAAATCAAATGATCATGGTAATTATTTCCTAATCGTATAGACAAGGAAAATCCAACTCCAGCCATTAAAATACAAATGGAAAGAAAGTTACAAGATTAGAACCTTGCTACCAAAAGAGAAGAAAAAGAACGAAGGGAGCAACAATTTAAGAACTTACATGGTGCATTTTCTAAAGCAGCAAAACTTGGTAAACCTATCAGTGCAACCCCAACCAAAAAAAATCAACAACATCGTGTATCAAAGCATGAACAAATAATCACCATAGTTAACTTATTATATCTACCACTGCTGATAATATTCCATTTCCTAGGTTTGAAGCTTATATCATCATCACCATCATTATTTTGAGAAGTGCTTGAGTCATTATTTCTACTTTCCTCTCAGAGTTAAAATATTAAACAGAAGAAACATAAGAAAAAAAAAAAAGCTTCGATTTTCTTCTTATGAGCACTGATCTAAATACCAATCCAAGCTTCAGAAATAAATCAAGACCACAGAATGGCCTCTTATGCAATCAAAACGATTTACAAGCATCATATTTCCAGCGAAAGGGGGGAAAAGAAGTATATCACCTTGTCATCCTCCCCTTCTTTGAAGATCACCTTGTAAGAATTTCAAACATCAAAGATAACTATCATGTATGTTGTATATTCTGGACTCTGATGCAATCAAATCTAATATTTTCAGTAGGAGAGGAACATCACGAGTAATCTTAAATTATTTGCAAATCCTCAAACATTAACTAAAACTGATGATCCATTTTGAAGGCCCTAATACAGTATCTGTGTTAAAATAAGCTAAAGGATGTTGTCATGAACCCTAACCCTAATTTATGTAAACCTCAATCCAAATAAAGACATCTTACTTAGCAAAGAAAACTATGAGAACTTCTTTATATCACAATTAAACGAAAAATAAATAAATAAACAAAGTTGGAAAAAAAAAAAGAAACCTATTACTCATTTGAACATTGGTTAACAATCACCGGATCAAATCCACCGCCATCACACCCTCCCAAAACAAAAGCAAAGAAAACACTCAAAAGAAAAGAATGGTAACAGAAAGAAATCAGATCGAATCACGCAGATCTATAAGAACCGAAGTCACGTAAAACCAACCAAGGGAAATCGTTTCCCCTCTAACCAATAACAAAAGAAAAAGAGGGAGTAGTGTGATCTCAACCAAAACCCAAAAGGACGAAGAAAAACTATCACGTAGAAGGCGTTACTAGAATCGAAGCCCAAACAAACAAATAGATTTAAGCAAAATATTAGGAAAAGAAACGAAGAAAGAAGAAGGAAAAACAGCAAAAGAAAACCAGATCAAGGTGAAAATGAAAAAAGAAAAGAACTTTACGTAAATTCTTCTCATAGGGCAACTCGGAAAAGAGAAAAGAAGAAAGAAGGAGAGAGGAGTAACGGTGGCTTACATCTCGTGCTGCTAGTGTTTCCAGTTATAGAAACCCTAATTCTCGACTGATGATGATGCCCAAAATTCCACCTTTACAAACCCAAATTCCTATTTGTTCACTTTTTGCCCTTACCTGCACTAGATGGGTGAAGACAGATCCACATTGAACAAAAGATGGTGCATAAGAATAGCACTAATGGTATAAGAAAATTTATTTAAAAAATAAATAAAAAGAGACTTGCACAAATCACGGAAGAGAAGTTGTTTTAAACAGAGGGCGAGGATGTGTCATTTTCGTCATGAGAGTCAGAGACAGGACAACGACTGAATATTTCTACAAATCTAGCAAATCAGAGAGAGAGAAAGAGAGAGAGAGAGATATTTTCTTTTCTTTCCGCAGGAGATCTTTCAGATGTTGCAAAGAGGGGATATGAGTGGATCTGTTTAAATAGGGCACTCTTCCCTCTCACAACTCTCTCTTGTCCACAGAGTCCAAACTGCACCTATAGGGAGAAACAGGCTGTGTGGTTTAACTTTAAGCATTAATGCTTTTGAGGATTAGATAGATGGAGATGTCTCTCCAGTCTCCAGTGTCCTCTCCCACACTCTCACCCTTTACCCACCAGTCATTAGTCATTACCATTATCAATGTAATAAAATAAAAAAAAACTATGAGAAAACGCGGTAGGAAACAGTTGTAGGGTAAAATCACTGAATCAGAGATAGATATATTTACATGGCATGATCATTAAGTGTCCCAAAATGCCCTCTACCTTTTTCATTAACCACAGTTTGACTCCAGTGATCAAAGTGTGAGCCTGGTTCAACTAATTAATCCGAATACCAAGCTGGGATTGGTTACAGATTCACAGTTACGTGCATTGTCCAAAAAAAGGGTTCATTATTTCATTGCCTATTCATTGAAGTACTGAGGTGGATGGAGGTGTGTGTGTGCATTTACTCAAGGGGCATATACGGTTCTCTATAGATATGGACAGGGACAGGCGCAATTACACAAGATAAGGGTGGTATGTGTCTCATTGACTGTACCACCAAGTTGGAATTTCACGTAGTGTACAGGTTTTTATGTGTCTTGACGCTTGCTGTGTTGAACAAACAAACAAAGGCAAGTGTATGTAGTAGTCTTTATATATTGCTAAAAAGTGAGTCTAATACACTGTTATCTGTACACATCCCTTGTATATATCCTCCCTGTAAGTGGAGCTGAGTTGGTATCTCTGTGGGAGAGAGAGTCGTCCACTCATCGTTAGTTAACTCTTAGTTCTAGGAAGATGTAGCTTTTCTTTTTAAGGATTCTGGGTGTTCTCCTTTATCCTACAAATCATGCTGTCTTTCCTACCAATTTTCTTTCGTAGACACATTTACCAGACCAGAGTCCAATCAGCGCACACAGCTAAGCGACTTGCAGCTCCATGTTGATGAATATGAAACCAATTACAAGCTTCTGAACCTCTGGAAACACCACTATCTATATGATATATTGCTACCTAATTACCTGTCTTCCAGTGTGCATATGCATTATGTGTTTGTGCGCTTCAGGACGACCGACCCGTTCTTGGCTGGGGTTCTCAGTCATCCTTTGCCATCATATTGTTTGTGTTGATCATCAAGTACTGTAAATGGGGCCATGCAAGACAAAGGCCACATGGAGCGTGCAAAACGCCAATTATAATGCTCTCTAGCCTGTAACGACATTGTTACTAACTTTTATCGTCTCTTTTTTTCAGCCAATGGAGGAGTATCAAGTATCAACACAAATACGTTTTGTATTTTATTTTCACTCTATGGCTCAGTTTGGAAGGTACAGTGCAAATGTATATAAAATAATATAAAATGTAAGTTTTTGTATTCTACAAGTACTCTTTCTAAACAGAACATAACCTATTTTTCTAGATGAACTAATCAAGTATATGTTTGGTATCAATGATGCAGATATAGAGAAATTTAAACAGTGCTAATGTGTGGATTGGAAGCACCATTTTCATTTTTTGGTTTGGAAATGTTGTTGCCCCGATAGAACGTTTCCTGGAGTAATAGCAACAACTTCTGTTTGGTATTAGTGCTTCATATCTGTTTTCAGCACTGATTTTTATTATAGGAAGTCCATGTCATATCTTTATTGCTTTTGCAGCAATAAGCTTCAATTTGAGAAAACGCCAAATTTAGAATTTAGCGTTGCTCCAGATTATGCCTTCTCAATTTCTAAAACATTATTTAGAGTACAGTTTTTTCAATTCTAAATATATTAGCATTTACTGAAACACTGTTTTTTCCAACATGACATGATGTATCACCATTTTCTGAAACGACGGCATCAATGTCAAACAAACGCTAAAGGGTTTCAATCCATTCATCACTTTGATGAATTGAGTGAGGAAATATACTGAAGCTAGATAGGCTTTCAGCCTTTAATGTTATCTCTTCTGTTAAGATAGAACTGTTCCCTCGTGTCAGGCGCCCTGATTCAACAAAAGTCCTTATTTTCTAAATTAAAACATTTGAAACCTCAATCACTTCACTTGTGTGGAGTCATGGAGATGGAGTGGCCTTAAAAATCACACACACAGAAACAACTAACGTGGCCAGCCAAAAAAAAAAAGTCGTATTCTGCTGTATTACGTCAGTGACAAGAACTGGCCAAGTCATTCCTCTCATATGAATGAAACTGGAATCCTGGACAAGTCCTTTTCGGAAGAACTGTAGATGACCCATTTGGATAAACTTTTCTTGTATGAACATCTGATCAGGTTGCTCACACTCCCAGTAATATGCGAGTTAATTAATAAAAACAAAACAGTAAAAGGTGGTTGAGGGGGGTTTGTCCTCTGATTTACGTCCTCGTAGTCTCGAACTGCCTCTTACTATAGATGCAAAGTTTTATTTTTTTTACTTTTTAGTCCTTAAGAATTAATACTTCAGTTAAAGGCATTGGCAAAGCAAGCTCACGTTAGCTAGGTAGGTTTTTGTGATGAAGATAGAACCCGGCAGTCAGCGTCAAGTAAAGAATAGCTGTTCCCAATTGGTGAAGCATGGTTCAGACATGATGGGCCATTTCTTTAAATGCTCCTGAATGCACGGCTGAATCATGCAAAACTGCCAAAATGAAAACAAATATATAGAGAGTGAGAGAGGGTTTTATTTTTTTTTTCTCATGAAAATGAAATAGCATAATTAATTATCATTGTTAAAGTAAAACCCGTGGTTAGCCATTTTATCCAAATTAACGCTTGCAAATAAGTAAAAACGAAATCCGATTAAAAGGAGATGGCATAAGATGTTTATGTTGGGCTGGTCTATACCTTAATCCTTAAGCTAATTTCCTTTCTTTCCTTTAATCAATTAATTGTTTTAAGGGATAACGGTAATTTTTCAGTCCTAATATCAATAAAAATAATTTTTAAAATGGGTTAATTTTTTTTTAAATATATCAAAAAGAGGAAAAAATAATGTTCATCTTCTTTCTCCTCTAAGCCACCTCAGCCCTGCAAACTTCAATGACCACCACCCACTAGTGCCACCACGCCACTGCCTCCCTCAGAGAATTGCCAACAAGAAGGGTCATCACACCATTAACAATGACGACAATGTAGAACCCAGATTGGGGTTCGGGACTGGAGGCGACAAACTTGGCTTGGTGAGATCCCAATAGATTTCAACATTCTTCTTCATTGGATCGTTGATGTGGAGTCTCTTTGAACTATATTTCCTCCAAAAGAAAAATGGTTTCATGTGGAGGCGGTAAGAGGGGAAGAGATCTTCATCTTCTTGGTCATCGAAGCGAAAGGTCGACTTAGAGATCTTGACTGATGACGTTGCGACACCAGGTGGGGGCAAAGACCCAAAGGTTAGTGTAGTAGAGGCATGTCATCAGATTGGCATTGCTAGAGGTGGGCGGAAACGTGGTGGCACTGGTGGATGGTGGTCACTGAAATTCACGGGGCTAGGATAGTTTGGAGGAGAAAGAAGATGGACAATGTTTTTGCTCATTTTTTATATATATTTTTTAAAAAAATTAACCTATTTTAAAAGTTATATTAAAAATATTATTTTTATTGATATTAGAAATCAAAAATTGCGCTTATCAACCATAATCCCTTGTTATTTTAATTTTATGTCTGAATTTATTTCTGATCATTTTCATGCAAACTACGGTGTATGTTAATAATATAAAAATGGGTGAAGATCAAGTTTCTTGGAGATAGATAGGATGCATTCTTGGTAGGCGAAACCAATAATTTATAAATTTATTATAATTGTTTTGGCAAAATTATAAGAAAAGATTTTTACGCATTTCCATCCCCGGCCAGTCTCTAACTCTTTCAATTGTGTCGACAGGATCAAAACCCAGGTCTCGTGGACGACAAATTGAGACTTTACCAAGTAGCCTAGGGCTCTAGGCTGGCCTAGCTTCCATTAAATATATTTTCTTGGCATCAAAGTACTGCCACCAATATTCAAGCCTTCTTCTCAAAACAAACAAAAGTTCACCATATCGCTTTGTCTCTCGCGGCAACCAAGGAAAGAAAAATATCTGCAGCACATAAACCTTCTTATTAGGGGTGTAAGCCAGCCGAGCTTGACTTGAACGGAGTAGTTAATTGAGCCAAGCTTGAGCGTTATGATACTCGGCTTTAGTATTTCGTAAGTTCTAAAAAATAATCCTAAAAATTAAAATGCAATGTTTTATGCTGGTTTCATTTATATATACCAAATATGAAACAAATTATTAACAATATATATATATAGAAAATTAGGGTCTATTTCATTTGAGAGAATAGGGGTTTAGGATCAATTCTAACTATTTAGTTGGGGAATCAGAATCTCATTCCAATTCTTGGTTGGAGGGAATAGTCAATCCCTCTTCCCTTCCTGAGAATGAGAATCCATTCCAATCAATTTTAATTTCAATTCTTTTTAGTCTGAACCAAATGACTAAAGGGAATTGATCATTCCTATTCCAATTCTAAAGAATCCAGACTCTGACTGGAAGCTTAAATGGACTAATGCAAGACTAGCTAAAAATAAATATTTTTTTTTCTTTTTTTGATCGATAACAGACGCTAAAAAAGATGGAACTAGATATGAAACATTGGAAAAAAGTATTAGCCCGATTGACAAATTGATCAAGAAATTTTGATTGAAATGATTTTGTCATGTGTTGTTTAGACATTCAATGACTACAACTTAAATGGTCCTCCCTTCCTTTGGGAGAGGCCTTAAATTTTGATATATTCACTGAATAGTATTAATGAATGACTTTATGCCTGAAAGCGTAAAAAAAAAAATGTAAACTGAATGACTTTATGCTTGTAGAAGAGGAAGAGTACAAAAAAAAAAAAAAAAGTGGGATTAAGTGGAATTACCACATAACCAAGGTTTTGCTTATGACACAGGATAATAATTCACAGAGATAAATATTTCTTTTATAAAACCAGTAAATTGATATCTTTTTCTTTCATTTATATTTTTCACTAACTGGCCCAAAAGCACATACATAAAATTTGAAAAAAAAAATAATAATAATAACTGAATTAAGATATCCATCTAACTAGATAATCGTTAAGAAAAAAGAAACCACCATAAAGCATGAATTTCATAGCCCTATTACCGTCATATAATCAAGTCTAAAGTCAATGAAAAATTAGTTTTTGGGTCTCGATAAGAAAGTTAGTTAGGTCATAATCAGGCCCATGGATGATCCTAGTTCCCAAATAGTCACATTCTTTTTCTCTTCGAGTGGCTAAAGTTAAAGATAGGGTCAAAAGTTAATAAAGCAATATGATTAGAATCATTTGGTCCAACCAATTTCGTGCATAAAAAGGTATTCTAAGTGGGTCTTTTGATTAAAATAATGCAAATTGAAGAGGATTTATGTTGTTTACCTAGATAATATTATTGACCAAAAACTAATAAAAATATGGCAGGATCAATACTACCTAGAAAATTCTTCTATGTTTTTCTAATTTTATCTGTTTAGCTCAAAATGAATATTTTTTTCTGACACCTATATTTTTATGAACAATGTTTACATATTGGCCGATATGTATCATTTTGGGACTCTTTCGATAATGCCCCTATAGTGGGTGTATCGGGGGTCTGACCAGTTCAGGGGTGGAGGGGTCCTATAATGGCTCCCCTGAACCAGTTTTGAAAAAAAAAAAATAAAAAACAAGTATTGAAACGCCCGTTATACCCCTACTGGTGTATCTGGTGTATCAATATTTTGAACCTTGATGTGAACATTATAAGAAAAAAAAAACAAGATTCCTTCGCACTTGCCATGTATGTCATCATAAAAGGTTAAAACTCACAAGTTACAATCAAATGGGCTAGTTTAAGATTTTAAATGTAGAATGGGGAAAGCAAGAAAAGTAACTTTTAACCATGGCAAATGTTAGTACGTGGAAATTTATAATATGAGAATGAATTGTAACCACATAAACATAACCCCCTTGGATATTGGCATGTGTTCCCATAATGATACCTGACCTCAAATGGGTCCCATGTAGTTTGTAGCCAAGGTTTCTCACTTTTAAGAGAGTGATTTATTTCCACATATAATAACATGACCCTTTAACCATTTGATTCTGATTTCTTTGTTTTCTTTTGTTTTTTTTTATTTCTTTTTTTTTTGAAAGAAAATTTCCATTTCAATCCATCCATCAATTAAGAATGCTTCCGAAATAATCGTATGATCATATTGATCAATTTTGGTGTAGCCAATTTTAACATAGGATTAATCTAAGGGTGTCAATGGACCGGTTTTGGATTGGACTCCGTCCACTCTAAAATCAATTTGGACGGATTGGACGGACCAACAAGACATATTGGATTAGACCAATTCGGTCCAAAATATTTATTAGATTGGATTGAACCTGGCCTGTCCGTAATAAATTTATATTGGATTGGGTTGGATTAAGCCAATATCTGATCCACTGATATAAGATAAGAATATAGGTGTCAATGGACCAGATTTGGATTGAAATCAATCTAAATCAAAATAAATTTGAATAGATTGGATGGTCCAGACATTGAATTGTACTAGTCCAAAATATTCATTGAATTAGATTAGACCTGATTCATTTATAATGGACTCACATTGGATTGGATCGGATTGGACCAAATCCAATCCAATTGACACCCTAGATTAATTCCATGGTGTATAACCGTCATAAAGGGGCGCAGGCAGCTTTGTGCCCTTTAAATGAAGGAACCTTCATTAAGACCTTATAAGACAGTTCTTGTTTAGCAGTCTTCCTATTGGGTATAGCCGTATAGGGCCAAGTTTGGAAATGTTTATTTGAAAAATAAGTGTTTATTGAATAAATATTTATTTTAATAAATACTTATAAGTATTTGGTGAAAAAGCATTTATTTTAAACAATAATAATATAGGCATTTTAAAATGATGTGGTGGGTCAAAATAGGCAAAAAAAGAAATAAGTAATTATTCGAATAAGCATATACTTTTAAGCACTCCCAAGCTTAGCATTGACAGTTTGGGCCTGTTGCCTTGCCTCCCATTGCTAGCATTGATAGTGAATAATTTGTGGATTTCATCATTTTTTTTTATAAATTCCACTAATTTTATGATTTTTTTTCAGAACTGTGACAAAAAAATCAATAATTATTTGGGAATGTGAATAAGGTCAAAAATAAGGAATTTTTTGTTTTATTATGTATTTATTTATATAATTTATATATAAATAGTTACATATATATATACATAAATTTAATAAATCGCAGAACAAATTATCCATTAAAAAGGTTAACTTTTCATTTTGAATTTTTAAAATAAGTGGATTATACTAGAACACGTATTTTACCGTTTTTTATACTTTGAAGTTTGAATTATTTTGTCAGAAATTCTGACTGGATCTTTTATTGTTGAGAGCGAATTAAACATGTACTTCCCCCACACTGACTGTTTTGCCACCAAATTGCAAACAGGTCTCCCTATAACTTTCCACCTTGTCCTTTAAGTTGGACTTGAATATTGTTCCTATGGCTGTATTTGGTCGCAGTACAAGTGCAAATAAAAAGAAAAATATAAATTATCGTTTAATTTTATTTTGGGCTTGCTTCATGTCTTAATTTATTTTATTTGTATTATAGTTAAACAATATAAGTTAAATTTTAAAACAAAGATAGGTGAGAATTTACACTCAAATCATTTACACTACTATAGTTTTGCATCAGTGCAAATTTATTTATATTACAACCAAATACAGCTTATATATATAGCATGCACCTGATTTTAGTACATCTATTGTTCTACAGCATACAATCAACTCTCAATCATAAGGTCAAAATCATCTAACATGCTGATTTTGGCCCAAAAAGTACAGCTGGCAAGTTGTATATGGGCCATGGACCATCTGTTGATCAATTCGGTGATCCTAGACCCAAGACATTGCAGGCCCATTTGGCAAGTATTTTTTAGAAGATCTTGTAGCTCTGACAATCAATAGACGCATTGAGCTTTTGACATAAGATCTAGGCAGCTCGAAGACCGTTTGGCAGATGCGTGTCTTTCCGTGCGTCATTTCGGGTCTTTCTGCACGATATTAAAACGTGAAAGACGCAAGAAGCTTCATTTGGAGCTTCCCGAAATCAGCCCAAAATGGGCTTCGCGCGTTTTTTGGCAGCTAGATCTTCCGCGTGCCAAACAGGAATAGACTGATTTTTGGTTTTTTTGGCTTGTAAGCAGTTGAAAGACCACACAAAAAGACATGCCAAACAGTACATGCATTTTCTGTAGGCAGCATTTGGCATGTTTTTTCTGACTTTCTATGCAGTCTTCTAGGCTTAGACCGGAAATGGTATTTTTCCATTTCTTAAGAGAAAATCAAGAGAACTGAAGGACGTGCGCTTAGAAAGACTTGGGTGTTGTTTGGCAAGTCTTTGTTAAAAGATCTAACAGCCAAAAGATGTAGTGGATTTTCATATAAAGACCTTGGCAGCGCATAATTCATTTGGTTGGAAGCATGTCTTTTCGTGCATCTTTCCACATGAAAAACAAAATGAAATAAGTTTAAAATTAAGCTCCATTCGGAACTTCTTGAAATAGCCCGAAATGGGCTTCTCGAATCTTTTCGAGCCTGCATCTTTTAACAGTTAGATCTATGGTTTTTAAAAATGACCCGGAGACCAAACCGGTCAAGGGTCCGATTACCAGGTCAAACGGTCAGCCCGTTATGACAAAAAAAATAAAAACGGTCAAAACCATTTGAATGCCCGGGTCAACAGTTTGCTAACCAAAATCAATGGTTTTGAAAAAAACCGAAACCGGTCACCTGACCAATTCTCGGTTTTTTTTATCTGACTGTTCGATCCAGTCTGATTTTAAAAACCATGGTTAGATCTTTTCCCAACCAAAAAAGAAAAAGACGAAAACATGGGCTTTCGAATTTCTGAAAATCTGATAACCTACACACCAAACAAGACGTTGAAAAAATTAAAATCATCAAGAAGCTTTTGAGCTTTTCCGTGTGGTAAATAGCTAGTAAATGAGATTTTATAAATCGTCCTGTAGACCAAACCGCTCACCAAACTGTCTTGATCCTTTAAAAAAAACTGAGTTTTTCAAATTCCTTTGTAACCACACTAAACCAGCCCATGAGAAAGCTTTTTAAATGGGGATGAAGATTATTTTGTTTGGCTCAACCCCCCAAGCTGGCTGGATTTAACTGTTTGTAATTATGTTGCTTGTTAGTGTTAATCTATATTTTTATCTATAAAAAGAAAGTAATTTGTAACTTCTTAAAGTCATCAATTCAAATATTTGGCAGTTACTGCATGAATTAGATGATGGGCTAAATATTATTTATTTATCACTCTTCGAGATCTATCTGATCTAGATTTCTTCAAAGAACATCCCAACCTATATATTTTATAGTATATTTTTCCTTAAAAAGAGATATGATAACTATATTTAATTAAGATTGCTGACTCAAAAGTTAACTAAGCTGAGGGATCAATTATGTCTATGTCTAATCAAACACTCATGTGCTTCCATGCAAAGAAATTGCCCCATCAAAAGGAGCTCTCGCTTAGCCTTCTTCAGTGCATGGCCATCGGCCGGTTGACAACAATACGTCATCCATGTTCCTCCCACCATGCCGGGTGGCTGTTGGGACCTGACTGGTACGTTTTGTGTGGTTCACCGATTCATGTTCATGTTTTGGTTATTAGTAAAAGTAAATTAATCTATAATTATTAATTTATCTATTTCCATGATAACGTGGCATTCTCAGAAGTTCTCTCAACAGCATAGGCCGTTGGCGCCCAATAGTTAAAAGTTTTTCTACCATGATGCGTTGTGACTTGTGAGATAGGCATATTTAGCTCATAACAATAGGGGTTTGGAATGATTTGAATCGGAATGTAGTTGATTGTAACTGTTTGGTTGGATAGAATTAGAATCCCATTTTCATTCGACAAAAAAAAAAAAAGATCAAAACCGTTCAATCGATTACTGCCCAGTTCTGCTGTTTGTTGATTAAAATCAACAGTTTTGAGGGAAAATCCAATTTTTTGGAAAAATTGACAGATTCTCAGTTTTTCTGATCCAGTTATGAAAACCATGATTCCAACTGCAAATCAAATGTACCCTAAATATTTCAATAAAAAAAAAAACGTATTCTCCGTATTGGCTTCAACATCAGTTTCCAGCCCATTGTTGAAGTCTTTCTCCAGAATAATTTATAATTCAAATGAAGTGATGATATGGTTAACAGAGGGCTTTCTATTGCCATACCACACCCTGGGAATTATTTGGGATCAATATAAAAGAAGTTGGAATCTTCTATCTTGCTCAGAGATATATACGAGCTTTAGTTTCATTGCGACTGATGCACTACATTAAAAAAATAAATAAATAAATAAATAAAAGGTGACACAATTGGACTGGAGATGTAGTATTTTTTTTTACTTTTAATTTGTTCAAACAAATTTTATATTATTGGAAATGGTATCGTGACTATCGTCCTTCATTTTGTATTGGGATGTTTGTAGGTACACAACATCAGTACTTAACTGACTGAGTGATTGTGTGAACAAGACATAATTTTGCGTCAAACCCTGAGTTGAGCCTTCCAAAGTTATTCCTTTCTTTGGGCATATCCTTCTTGATCATCATATAGGCATGGGCCGGATGATCTGCTGATAATCCAAAGATTTGGGTGATGTTTGCATGTTGCATACTTGCATCCATGCTGATTTTCCAAAAATTGGCATCAAGTGGAGACACATGAAATAAAGAAGAATAAGTGATTTTCAATCTCCAGTTTGATTGGTCGATTTCCGTGATTAGGATCATTATTTTTTAGTGGTTCTCCGATTTTTAGGTGATTCTGATTTTTGAAGGATATGGTATGATATGATATTCGGCATGTTTTCAGATTTCAAGAAAAAATAATCATCCTTAAGAATTAGTACAATAGTACTAAATAAACTGCTTATATGACATAAGTGATACCAAACAATAAATTTTGGTAATTTTTCAAAAATCACTAATTCCTAGATACATTATCGATGCCAAACATGTCACCTTGGAGTCTGAAGAATACAGTAAACCTGGTTATCTAGGGTTAAGAATTTAAGATCCATTCTGAGTTTAAACTACGGAAATATTATAGTTCATTTCTGCAGCTATCAATATATAAGGCTAAACCAACTTTGTCTCCATTAATTGGCAGATTAGGACTGTTTGACCCGATCATTTGATGAACGTCTTGAATTTTGAGAACATGTTGAAAAATAAATTTACATTTTTGAGCCATTAAAGCCTCTTTTTTTTTTTTCTTAGTTGCAATATTTTAAGGGGAGCTGTTAAGTCACAGATTGCATTTAGAAAAAAAGGCTAAACGAGTCAAGCAAAACGCAAGGATTGCATGGTATTGAAAGTGCTTCAGCCCCTATTGAAAGTGATCCCTGCCGATTGTCGAAATGAAAGGATTAATCAAAGACGTCAAAGGATTAAATCCTTTACCCCATGAGATAGATGATAATTAGGGTGCGTTCTTTTTCTAGATTTGAAGAGGGGGAAGTTGGTCAATTTCATATTCTTTTTTTCAGATTTATGTGGGGGCTAGGAAAAGTTTATTTTCCTGTGTACCATTTACCTGGACAAATGATAGTCATCACCTACTTGGGTAAATAACTTTTCCACCTTGGGGGAAGTTGTCAATACTTGAATGGGACAAAAATGTCCCTTTTAATAATGGAATTTTAAGACTAAAATGGTCATTGCCTTAGTTACATGAGAAATAAAAGAACATGGGTAAATGCACTTACTAAGATAATTCTTTCCTAGAAAACACTTACCTGCATAAATGCATTTACCCGGATAAATAACTTACCAAAAAGCACGAATAGGGCCTTAATATTGTGCATGTGTGTTGTCATTAATGTATTACACTAATGTTTTGTAACCCAAGGTTTTTAAAACCAACCCGGATAATGAACTGGTTAGGGTTCGGTTTCCAGGTAGAACAGTCGACCCGTTCAAACAAAAAAAAATAAAAAAAATGGTCAAAACCGTTGAATGATTCGAAAACCCGGGTCAGCAGTTTGTTAACCAAATCAACATTTTTGACAAAAATCCGATTTTAGTGAAAAACATAACCGATTCCCAGTTTTTCCAATCCGACCATCTCATATAATTCAGTTTTGAAAACCATGTTGTAACCTATTGCTCCAAAAATGTACGTAGGAACTGATGAGATTAGCTCTAGCATCATGCTATTGATTAATGTTTAGGGTTCAAGGGTAAGATATAGGGATAAGTGGTATGAGATCTCCTTGTGGGAGACCCATATTGAAGAGACTGATATGATGCTTTTCTGCATGGTTTTTAAAAATGAACTGGTGACTGAACCGGTCAGGGGTCCGATTATCGATTCGAATGATCCGACCATTCAACCCAAATGGTCGGCCCGTTCTGACAAAAAAATAATAAAATTAAATAATATATATATATTGAAAAATAGTCAAAACCGTTCGAATGGTTCAAATGATTAATCGGCCAGTTCAGTAGTTTGTTGACCAAAATCAATGGTTTTAAGAAAAAAAAAGCGGTTTTAAGGAAAAACGAAAGTGACCAATTTCCAGTTTTTTCGGTCCGATTTTGAAAACCATGCTTTTCTATATAATCTCCATTAATTGTATTGATGAAGAGTACACGTTTGGACGGATAAGAAGTTCAAATCAAGAATATTATCTTGAAGTTGCAAAATGGTGGACTGTTCGGTACTGCTAAGGTGAGCAAATACTACGTCGAATATTGTCTACAACGAATTATAGTCTGGAGTGGAATTAACTAATGAAAAATGGTGGAGCTATGTTTTGTTCCAATTCCGATCCTAGATGTTTTGCTTTCAAGCATGTTTGTTACTTTATAAAGTTTGTTTTAATTCCGTGGGTGTTTATAGAAGTTGTATTTTTAGATAAACATTTAATTAAAAGAAGGGTAAATTATAAAGAGCCCCCTGCATTATGGAATCTGTGACAAAGACCCCTATATTTTGTTTTGTGATAAAGACCCCTATACTATGACCATGAGACAAGGACCCCCTTTCGTTATCCTTCCGTCTAAAAAGACCATTATAATATTTTTTAATACCCATATTACCCTTATAATAACTATTCAGACAATTTGGAAAAAACACCGTTCATCTTCCCCGACCTCACATACACAAATAGTAATGGCAATAATCCCTTTTACCCGTTCAATATAGCTAACAATGCACTCATCCGTGAGTTTGCTTCCATTTTGATCGGTCACATGGAAAATTGTGGATAAAAGTGAAGACAATGAGATTTGGGAACGTTCAGGGCAAAAGGAACAAGGGGTTTAAAACTATAAATCAATCATGAAAAGCTACTATAGTAAGCTCTAGGTCTGGTGCACTTTAGCAATTGAAGCATTAAAGAAAGCAAATTTCAGCCTTCTTAATGCAAAGGTTTAGATCCGTGAGAACTTGAATGGCCTCCAAAAAGATTCCATGTTTTCTTGCGCTGTTAATCTGAAACACAAAAAAAACAAAGAGGGGATTGGTTTGATTTCTAGGTTTCTAGGTATTCTTTTTATGAAACTTCTCATGAATTATTTCTGTCTCAAAAGGAATTTCTATTATTATTTTTTTAATTTTCTGGAAGGGGTGGAGTGGTTGGAAGAAGCATACCTTCACTACCGTCACATTAGCACAAATGGCATTGTCAATGACGACTTTGCAGACAAATCAAGAAGGTAAATTAGAGGCTAGAATTTTGAGAGATGCTAGCCTTTTAAAAGTGATCGTAGAAAAAAAAAAGTCAATTAAGAGTTTAAGATCAGAGAAAAAAGTTTTGGAATGAACGGGGGGAATTGGGAAAAGGTTAGAAAGCGGTGTGAACGGATGAGAAACCAACAAAAAGTGGTTGAATGCTCAAAGTGGTTGAATAAAATTTAAAGATGTTTAGAGATGCTATTCGTGTATCATGAGATTGGGGAAGATGAAGAGTGCTTTTCTCCCAATTGTCCAAATAATTATTACAAGGATAGTATGAGGATTAAAAAATATTGTAACGGAAGATTTCAATGGAAAGCTAACAGAAGGGGGTCTTTGTCTCACGGTCATAGTACAGGGGGGTTTTTGTCATAAACCCCATAGTACATGGGAGGTCTTTGTAATTTACCCTTTAAAAAACCTTATTTTACACATTTACTAGTGGAGACCCATGAGATGCATGGGATTTATTAAGTGAAAGATAAATAATAGAAAGGGTCATTTATTAAAATACCCTTATAGTTTCATGGATTTACTAAAATCTACCCTATAGTTAGCATTTTACTAAAACACTACTTATACTTTGCAATGGATTTATTCAATCTTCCATTAGATGACAATGGAAAATGACAATATTGACCGTAGTGTTCATTTACATAAATTTAATCAAAAGAAAATAAGAATCAAAATGCCATTTTTGCCCTTAATAAACATGACCAACCACTCTATTAGCTATATTTGGTCAATTTTGTTTTATGTACAAAAAATGTGTTAAGGGTATTTTTGGAATAAAAAATTATGGGCCTAATGGCAAAACAAACACCCCATAATGAAAGGTTGATTAAGTAAATAAGTTGTAAAATATATGGGATGTTTTAGTAAAATGAAAACTATAAGGTGATTTAAGTAAATATGTAAAAGTATAAGGTGTGTTATAATAAATGACCCTAATAGAAACACATAAGAGCAGAGTTCACATCTGCGCCCCACAAGGGGGTGTGATCAGGAAATGTTCCCAATACATAGTGGAGATGTGATGTGGGATGTTGTGGGGCGCCCCTTGTGGGTCTAGATGTGAACTCATAAGAGTAAACAATTGTTTTGTATTTTCAACTTTTTAAATAATTAATAATTATTCATATTTTATACTAATTTTAATAATTTTTTTTTAATACAAAAATAATAATAGTTAATTTCAATTAGGTTTATTCATCAAACTGATGAAACCGACAAACCCGATCAACTTGACCCGAGTTGGTTGGTTTTCTAGTATTTTAGGTCAACTTTGATTTAAATATTTCCCAATTTGACTAAGTTAGATTAATTTCACTTTGGCCATTTGTAAACAGACCAAAACTGAACAACCTAACCATGAGGAGATATTCCCAATATATGGTTGCAGATGTGATAGTTGAAACATGTTGGTAGCAGATCGTAACTCAACTGCATTGGCTCTCCCACAAAACATGCCCCACATCACATCTTAACATGCATTGGAAACATCCCCTACACATGTTGAGATGTGCTGTGATGAGCCAATCCGGGCTCTCTCTATAGTGGCAAGAGGTCTGAAATCCAAAAATCACTAGAGCACCCCCCCCCCAAAGTGGTGATTCATTTAATTGTGGTCTAGGTAGTTTTTGTCTTTGTTTATTTCCTTCCCTTCTACAAGGAAACTCTGTTTTCCACTACCATTTCTAAATTCTAATCCATTAGTTGGGGTAGGATCTGAAGCTAGATCACTGACCTTGTAATTCAAGCAATCCTTTTAAAAGAATATATACGAGCTTAAGCCTGCAAGTCTCTTATTAGATTATATATTTCTAGTTGTTTGTATTCCGCCTCTCCCTTTTTCTAATCTAGATCGATTCTTCAATTTACGTCGGTATGAGCGCTCAGTGTTCAACAAGAGAAAGAGTTTAAAGTTTAAACATAATTTTCTTTATAAATCTATAATTAAATTCTCGTCATTTTATTCTATTAAAAGATCATTTAAATTAGCACTCATTGTTGACTTGCTTTTTGTACATAATCACTTGAAGAGTTCAAACAATAGCGCACGAATCGTGAAAATTAAGCATATAGTTTGCTTTTCTTTTCTTTTCTCTTCGTTTTTTATCTCAAATTTTCAAGTGGTATTTATTTCTCACTATTTTGGTAAAACAAAAAGACTCATCTATCCAATTGAAACATTTATAAGTTGGGAAAATTCTCGATCAGTATCCTGTATTTTGGCTCGAGTGACAATTTGGTCCCCAAACTTTTAAAATGTGACAATCCAGTACCCGAATTTTCAAAATGTGACAAACCAGTACCTATTATTAATCAGTCCGTTAATGAGTTTTTTAAGTGACATTTGAAAAGTCAAAAATACCTTTCAAATTCCATATAATTCTCTTTATCAACCATCTAAAGGTTGACAAAAACTGAACAGTCCCAAATCCTAGCCTCTTTTATCCAAAAAGGTTGGTGACTGTTTAGAATAATCTAGAATTTGGGAATGTTCATTTTATTGTCAATGTTTGGATGGTTGATAAAGAGAATTATATGGCATTCTTAGGGAATTTTTTACTTTTCAAATGTCACTTAACGATTGATTAGCGGATTAGTTAACGACAAGTATTGGATTATCATAGTTTGAAAGATTGGGTATTAGATTGTCACATTTTGAAAGTTTAAGTACTGAGTTGTCGCATCTTAAAGTTCAATGACCAAATTGTCACTCGAGCCAAAGTACAGGGTATTGATCAAGAATTTTCCAAAACAGACTTGCCAAACGGTCTATAGGCTGCCAAGATCTTTATGCAAAAGCCCACTACGTCTTTTGATAGTCAGAGCTTTTAGAAAATCTTCCAAAACAAACTTGCCAAATGACACCTTGGTAAAGTTTTTAGGTGGTTGTACTCAGTTTACTTCTTTTTCTTGGAGTTTATACATCATCTAATGATATAGTATCCTTGACTTCCTCCATAGCTCATACGGATAAGGATGTCACTTGGACTGCATTTGGTCCAATCCAAAGTGAGGCCATAACAAATGGACCAGGTCTAATCCAATCCAATTAATACTTTGAACCATTTTTGGACCGGTCCAATTCAATGTCTAGACTACCCAATTTGTTTAAATTTAGATTAATTATAATCCAAACCCGATCCATTGACACCTATACTCTTATATTCTATCAATGGATCAAATATTGGCTCAATCCAACCCAATCCAATATAAATTCATTACATATGGACCAAATCCAATCCAATCCAATAAAATACTTTGGACCATTAAGCCTGGACTAGTCCAATTTAATATGTCTTGTTGGTCCATCCAATCCGTCCAAATTGATTTTGGTTTTGACGTGGTCCAATCCAAAACCAATCCATTGACACCCCTACATACAAATATAGACATTAATTAACTTTTTGAATGGTAGTGATGTGCGATCTGGTGCTCCCTACTGGAGGACATCTCGGACGTTAGGCTAGCGAGGTCGCCTAGTCAAGCTGCAAGAAAAAGAGCTGAATCGCACGTACCTTGTGAGGTTGAAGGCGAGGCCTTTATATAGGCAAGCTACCGTGGGCCTCACAATGCATGTTTGAGATCCTTGGCTCGTCTAATATGGAGTTGGTTTTGCACCTGAAGACAGACTCCGTGTAAGCTGATAAGGCTTATCCAGGTCCATCCAAATTGGGCGGGGAGAAGATGAACTCCGTTGACATGGTGTCGTGATCCCGATGAGATCGGAGACAATTGGTTTGCTTCTGGATAGAGGTTATGTGGCATCTCAACAGATTGGTGCATATAGTTGAGCTATTTGAGTCTCGGTCTAGCTGGGTGACCTGAGGTGTGCAAGGTGACTGAGATCGCTGAGGTCACTAAGGTCGTTGAGGTGTCACTTCATTGTTCTATCACTCCACGTGTCATCACATCATTTGATGGGCCAAATTATTTCTCATCAAATGGTCTTAGCAGGATGTGGATTTTTTTTTTCAAAACTGTGATGAATTTGTACAATTACGCCTTGAAATAATATAGACTCTTCCTCTCCTCTTCAAATTGAAGTCAAATGTTTTTTTTTTTTTCATCATCTAGACAACCAATCTTTCAAGGTTGGAGTGGATTTACTGGGATTTTCCTTAGTGCAAATGCAAATAATCCATGGTGGTTGTTGTAGATTTTGAGTACAACGAGCCTTTCTCTATTAAAACAGCCTGTGGTGTTGCAAATCCCATGATTCACTACCCATTATTGAGAGTCAATATCCATAATGTTGTCCACATAGACCATTTAGTATTTATTTACTTATGTGTGGATGTACTATTTTACATTTCACCTAGTAGGTATGTATAAATGGTGATTCAGTTCGATTAATTAATCAAATGGCCGATCCTAGATAGTCAGAAATTAAAGATCTATCTTGGACCATGAAAGATATAGCAAAAGTTGACATTTCAAAATCTAAAGAAAAGAAAATTGGGGAAAAACCATTACAAATTAACAATAGCATTTATGGTATTCTAATTGAGGGCTAAATTGTAATAGTAAACTTATTGGTAGAATTAATTATTAGGGTAAATTACAAGATGCAGCCTTGTACTTTGGGGTAGTGATACTTTACCCCAGGCCTTCATTTGCCACAAAGATCCACTTGAATTTTCATATTCTAGAACTTTGACCCCACTGTTACCATTCTGTTAATTAATAAATTTAGAAAATATTCTTATATAATTGTCATGTGCATATTTCAACATTTAAACTCAAACTGCCTTTATATCATTTATGAGACCATTTTGACGGAAACTGATAAGATACAACAAAAAACAAAGGAAAATTCAGAGTTTGCAGAAAATACCATAAATGCAACAAAAATCAAATAAAATAAAATACAAAAAGAACAGAAAAAAATAGGGAACTCTAGAAAACATGAAAATTGGGAAAAAGGAAATTGAGAAAATGCAATAAAATACAAAAAAGCGAACGAGAAAAGTTTGTAACTTGTAAGCTTCTTAGTTTTCAAAAGTGTATATATTAAATCATATTTGTCCATTAGAAAAAGCAAAGGTGGGGTTTTAAGCTATGATGAAATAATGGATAAAATATTATAAGCAATAGATTTAAGGGTAAATTATAGATAGAAACCTAGTACATTGGGGTAGTAACAAATAGGGAGGTCACATATCTGGCCCATAACACATCCTCGCCGTGTATTGGGAACATCTCCCAATGTTGACATCATCAGGAGATGTTCCCAATACATGACAGGGATGTGCTGTGTGTGACGGGATCTATTCCTCACAAATGGGTGCCTCACACACACATCCACCATGTATTGGGAACATCTCCCATGAATATTTATTAATAAGTATAGGAGATGTTCCCAATGCATGATAGGATGTGCTTGTGAGGCGCCAGTTGTGAGGAATAGATCCGATCTCGTGCTGTGAGGCGACTCATTGTGATGCAGAGACGTGATCTCACAGATAGGTGCCCTAAACTTTCAATTGCAATACTTGAGTACCCTAAACTCTCAAAAAATAGACACTTGGGTCCATCAATTAGTATTCCGCTAGTTAAATGTTAGATAATCCCAAAAATACACTTCTCATGTATTTATGAGATCATTATTGGGTAAAAGAACATCTCATCACGATGATGTTCTCACATGGACAACAAATAACATATTCAAAATTTTCAATGACGACATTCTATGGTGATGATTTTATTTTGTAGAATAATCTCAAAAACACACGAGAAAAAGGTATTTTTTACATTGTGCAATGTTTAATTGATGAAATACTAACGGATGGACCCAAGTGTCTATTTTTTGAGAGTTTAGGGTGCTTAAGGGTTGCAATCGAAAGTCTATGGTACCTATCTATAATTTACCCTAAAATTGATGTATTATTTATTATATGTAAGAGTTTTCAAAAAAATGATAAATTATAGATAACCATTCTAAAGCACATATTGTTCTCAAGGCATTGATGAACCAATCATTCACAAGGCGTTCTTAAATATGAACTTTGTTGAAAGGAAGTTGAGAGAAACATGAGGAAATAGGGTGCAAATGGATCGGATCATGAGCTGATCCTATTTGGCCGAATTTGGATCACACTTGGTCGGGTATTCGGATCAGATCCTATGATCTCATCAAAAAATCGGATTGGATTCGATTCACCCCCTTTCCGATTTGATATGTTATATATTTATAAATATATATATAATACATATATATGCTATTTATTTATTTATAAATATATTATTTATATTATATTTTTATAAAATTGTTATATTATTTATTTGATATAAAAACACGTATATTTATGATGAAAATGATTTATTAAATACTTGTATTTCTTTATTTAAATTAGTATACTTTTTTTAATAATTTATTAATTTTGAAAGAAAACAAGTCAGATCAAATTAAATAAAAAATTCGATAGGATTCAAATTCAGATCAAGTTCCATTAGATCCATTGGATATTTGGATCGGATTCAAATGTACCATGATTCGAATCTGATCTGATCCGTTTGAATCCCTACGAGGGAATTAAGATTTTAGAAATCAAATAAGTTAAAAGGTAAAATAATCACATAAAATAACATAAAGGTATATAATTTTGGGTTTTGGAAATATTTAAATAAATATTCTACGAATTTAATTAATAGAATGTTGACAATGAGGGCAAAGTATTAGAATCAAGAAATTCAAAGGGGCTGAGTATTACAACCCTCTAAATATAGGTGGCTTCTTGTAATAAGTAAATAATTCTCTCTACCAAAGAAAAGAATTCGTAGGCATAAATAAAGATGATAGCTTGTACATGGCAAATAGGAATGTCAATGGGTCTGGTTTGGCATGGGTTTGCCTAAACCCTAGACTGAACCTCTAGTGCCCCGACCTGACTTTAAAATGAATGATTCTCAAAATTAATTGGACCCTATAGGATCTAACCCAATACTAACCAGACCGTAACATTTCAATTGCATGTTTTAAATACATATTGAATACATAAAGTCCACTAATTTAAGTTAGGAAATTGTTTTATAGATTTTAAGGTGTCACTCTTTTCATTTAAAAAAAGAAGAAAATCAAAATTAATATGTAAATAAATCTTAAACTTTAAGGCTAGAAAGTTAGGAATTAAAAAATTAAAAAAAATACTTTATATATATGCAAGATATCATGACCCCTCAGGACTGGTCAGTCAAAATCTGAACCCGATTCAGGTTGAATAATCAAAACCCTAACCCAACCCTAAACCAAATAATCAGGTCAAGCCGGGTTTACCATTTAACTCTATCCTTGACATCCCCAAGGGCAAAACTGTTCAGAAGAATCAATAATAGTAAAAAACTAAAATTAAAAGGGTAAAATTGCCCCTTGAACAAAATTATAATTTTTTAGTTATTTTTCATTATTCACATAAGGTAATTAGAAGGTTAGAAATGCACATGTTCATTTGGAGCGGCATGGAGAAGTGCTTCTGAGAGAAAATAATTTTACAAAGAAAGAAAAAGAAAAAAAAAGCGAGAGCCGAATTACGAAAAGTACCAAATATAGCGGGATAGGGAAATTTGGTTTTGGAATTTAGGGCCACTTCGAGCCTTCGAGGTGTATTGCATATAAATAAAGAGGAGAGTTGGTTCGTTAACGGAATTGGATTTGCAGGTTAGCCTCGCTCGCTCCCTCGCTTAAAGATCTTCTGTGTTCGTTGCGTTACATGGCATATCGAAGAAAACAAGGGCTTTCAAAGGCATCGACCTTCAAAGAAGAAATTCGACACTCACCGGATAGCCCTTCTTCGTCTCTTGCCGCTCAAGCGATCCGAGCCTCATCTGCTCATCTTGAATCGTCTCTATCATTTGCTTATGGAGAATCTGCTCTTGCCTCCGCTCGCCGAGAATCAAACCGCCACCGATCTTCTCCGTCCAGACAGGTTGGTTTTGTTCTCAATCCTGTCTTTCGTTTTTTTGGAATTTTATATGTTAATGACCAAATGGATCTTCATACACGTTTTGAAATTTTAGGGTTTTCTTGTAGGTCAATGTTTTATTTGGAAAATTTTCTGGGTTTTCTTTCCGGAATATTCTGTATCATTGATTGAACGACGAATCTTGGATATATATTTTTATGTTTCGGCGAAAATTAACCTTTGGCCCCTTGGATGAAGGGTTATCAAAGTATCACATATTTGGATTTTTTTTATTAGGATTCTCCTTGTATTGGGTTGGTTACATTCATGGGTTTCTTTCCTTTTTTTTTTTTTATTTTCTATCTCGGCGATGAGATTGTAGGTAACCTCTGTAATGCAGTAATTGAGCTTATGAGTAGCCGAGTACAAGTATTATGATTATTTCCAGATTTCAGCATCTTAAATGTGTTATGGAGAGGGTTGAGATCTGATGGCAAACCGTGACCATTGTGCATCTTGTTTTTATTAAAGGTTTTGATCACGTAGGTTTTATTTCGAATTAGAGAGCTTACAAATTGGAACCTACCTGCCCTGCATCCATTACCGAATTCCATCCTGGCTATCCAGGGTTTTGGGAGGGATGGACTGGATACTGGCCTGACCTCCATGCATTTCTTTTGGCACAAAGTAGCATCTCTCAGTGGAAACGACTTACATCAGGTAGCTCAACCCCTTAGGCGGCGTTTTTGTGGTGAGCATGCTAAAGAAGGGCCAATACCCAATGTTGGTCCTGTCCGTATGGGGTCTTGGGAGGGGTGGACTGGATGCAGACCTAACCTTTAGTGTTTTCTTGCATGATATGCCTGCTCTTAGATTCAAAGCTGCGTTCTCACACTTATCACTTGAGATTTTTACCATTGCACCAAACTGTGGCCCTTTATGAGAATATGAGGTTATGCTACATGTATAAAAAGTGTCATGTTGTTTGTTATTCCATTAGTTAAACTTAAATCTATGATTAAATGGTTCACATAGAAACCTAACCAGATGTAGTGAAAGTCCTTATATTGTGCTATCATTACACGGTTAATAGAGAATTAATTACTTTGCAAAAGCCAAAAGTTGTGATCTTAGTATGGCCTTATCAGATTGATTTTTTGATTTCAAAATTTCACCGGGGGGGGGGGGGGATAACATACAGTATCAGCCAATACATATGGAATTTTGAACCTTGCTTGGAACTGGTTGCAGTTATTCCAACGTTTGTCCTACTGATGTTACCCCCAACCCTAACCTGCTCCATGCCATCCCTGTTTGGGGAATGCAAATAATTTATGATTTTACACCTTTACTTTTTTTTATAACATTTCCAAGGATTTATGCTGTCTTTCTACTTAAATGCAATTTAGTTTCCCTTTTCATTATTTTTTGGGGATGGGGGTGGGGTGGGTGCTATTTTGAGCTGCAATCATCCTTGTTATTCTCTGTGTTTCCCATTCCACACTCCTCCAGTCTATGTCATGGACATTTTTGAGGCATTGTTGTCAGACTTGGACTGGACATAAAACTGTTTTGGTGACTGAGTCACAGGTAGAACAGTTCAACCATCCAACTGATCTTTTTGACTTGCTCAAATAAAAAATAAACAAAAAGAAGAGAAAATTTATAAAATAGCAAATAATTTCACATTTGGTTTGGTCCAAGTCTGAACACACTATTTTGAGACAAAGGTGAGACTTAAGAATTTCAGGCACAAGGTATGGACAAACAATGGCATTCTTTGCCATCATTTCTTTTATCACTGGGAAATCAAGAGGATGAAGGTTAGGGGCAAGACGAAGAAGAATTGAATATGGAGTTCTGGATACAAAAGAAAAGAAACCCTCAAACAAGAAAATTGAAAAGCAAAAGGAAAAGAAACCCTCACATATGAAATGCTGATAAAAAAACTTCACATATGCAACATCCATTAGGGGCAGTGTTTTAAAAGTGCAAGGCGCAAAAAAGGCATAGGGGTCAATTTGCGCCTGAGGCACAAGGTGAGGTGCGTGCCTTTTTGAAGCAAGATGCAAAAATACAAAAAAAAAAACTAAAAAGTTAAACATATAAAACAAAATATAAACTAATATGTAAAGCATAATATAAATTAAGAAAATGCCAAAAAATTCAAAAAATAAAAAATATTAAACATAATATTAATAAAAAATATAAACTTAAAAATTAAAATAAATGTTTTAAAAAACCTATTATCTAAAATTAAAATACATAAACATAAGATGTAAAGCATATCAAATGAGAATTTAAAAATAAAATCAAACATATAAAACATTTTCAAGCATGTAAAACCTCTAATCTCTTTTTTCACTCAATTGCATTACTTCAAGTAGCTAATGTATTGTAAAACATATTACGTTCCTGATCATACGAGCCGCCTTTGTGCCACGCCCTTCGAGGCAAGCCCAAACAAGTCCATGGTAGGTCTTAAATTCTTAGTTTTTACACAAAAAGTAATGATTTTATAGTTTTAATTACTTTTTAAGAGGACATTTTATTAGGATGAATGAATGAACAACATTACCATGTTGGGGGTTCTCAGAGCTTCTCTTCACCTATTGAATCTGAATCTCTACTCCGTGAGCTAACCATTTGAACTCCTTTTCATTAGCAAATTTCCATATTCTGTTATTTTCCTTTTGCAACCATTCTATAACCACCATAGAGTATCCTTCAACAATAACTTGTTGTAGATGCAATTCCTTAGCTTTCTTTAGCCCAATGATTTAAAAGGTGCGCCTAGGCGCATAGGCGAGGTGCATTTTAGGGTATGCACCTCGCCCAGGTCCTAGGTGCACACCTAATGCCCCCGGACCCGCCTATGCCCCTTGAGGCTAGCTCGAACAAGTTTATGTTAGGGTTTTAAATTCTTATTTCCCACATAAATAATGATTTTATTACTTTAATTGCCTTTTAAGAAGATATTTTATTGGAATGAATGAATGAACAACATTAGCAAATAGGGGGTTCTTGGAGCAAGAATGCAATATGTTTATGTACCTTGAGGGGTGTGGTACAAAGGCAACTCATAGAATCAAGAATGCAATATGCTTTACATCACATTAGCTACTTGAAGTAATGCAATTGAGGAAAAAAAGAGATTGTGGGTTTTACATGCTTGAAAATGCTTTATATATATTCTCATAAAAAAATGCTTTATATATTTTCATTTATTTTTAAATTTTCATTTGAATACACTTTACATATATGTTTATGTATTTTAATTTTAGATAATAGGTTTTTTAAAACATTTATTTTAAAATTTAAGTTTATATTTATTATTAACATTATGTTTAATATTTTTGATTTTTTTGCATTTTCTGACATTTTTTTATTTTTAGCATTTTTTGTAATTTTGCACCTTGCTTGAAAAAGGCGTGCGCCTCACCTTGGCCTTGCGCTTTTTTTGCACCTTGTGCTTTTAAAACACTTCTTTAGCCCTTCCAATACTGCCATGGTTTCAGCTCTAAGAGAACTTCCCGCCCCCAATAAGTCTGGAGTACATTGCAATAACTTTCCCTTCCTCATCCCTGAAGGTTCCTCCAATACCTGAAGGTCCTTGGTTACCTTCACTGCTCCCATCAAAGTTTAATTTGATAAATCCAGGGGCTGGTTTTCATTTGGGCTGGAGCTTAATTAACCACCTGCTTCTAGTTTCTAATCATTACCTCCGTAGATATATCTTTAAACAACTCTAATGATTTTACCCACTGCACCACTCTGATAGTCTTTCTTGCTTAATTCGTCAATCTTCCAAGATGGTAGTATTGCCCCTATTGTTGCTAGGGAACACCAACATTCTCCAAACACCTACAAGGATCTTATAGTCCTGCCAAGAATTTTTTGTTGGTTCGTCACTTTGTCTCAGACTCAACACTCAAGTCCTGCATTTTTCATACTTTTTGATACAAGATTTTACCATCATACGGGGGTATGGCCTTTAACAAAAGGAAGAAAGGGAAAGGGTGGAAAAGCTGTCTTGAACGAAGGCAAAAGATTAAGACAGTTTGCGGTTGCCTTTTCCCCTTCAATGCTTCTTTAACTCTCATCATCATCCAAGTCTCATCCGAACTTATGGGGTAGGTTGGATGAATCCTGTTTCATCATCCATTCTTTTTAATGTCATATCCATTGTTAAATTATTTATGCTTAATCATTTCTTTTTACTTCTACCTACCCATGTCCTTTCTGATCTACCCATAGCCTTTCTTGCCCCTTCAACTTGCAACAAATCATGTCTTTTTACTGGTTCTGTTGATGGTCTTGTATACATGTGACCAAACCATCTTAGTCTATTTTTTCATACTTTATCACCTATTCATATGAATGACTATTTCTTATCCATTATTTTCTAGTTTTCCGCTGATCCATCTCAGCATATGCATTTTTGTTATGCTCATTTGTTGGACATGTTTCTTGACTGCCCAACACTTCACACTCTATACAGTATAACTGGCCTTACAACTATTTTATAGAATCTTCCTTTTAATCTAAGTGGTATTCTCCTATCACATAAAACTCTGGATGCGTCCCTCTATTTTGCCTATCTTGCTCATATTCTATGGGCAACATCCTCTTCAATCTTTCTCTCGTTATGAATTATCAAACCAAGGTAATAAAAAAGGTCACATTGAGTTATCTCTTGGTCTCCAATTCTCAGTGTACCCTGATTTTCAGTTATTATTATTAGTTTTAATCCTACTTCTTCTTCTTCTTCTTCTTATTATTATTATTATTGTTGTTGTTGTTGTTGTTGTTGTTGTTGTTGTTGTTGTTATTCAAAGGCATTTGTCCATAAGATAATTTTTGTATTTAATCTTTCATTAGTTTCATTAGATAAGTAGAACTGTTGTGCTACAAAAATATTATCATTCATCAAAAAAAAAATAATAGTTATGTGCTCAGAGACAAAAGGAAAGGGGAAGATGTGATTGCAGAGAAGTGGAGTATTTTGTTGCCTTTGTTTGAAACTTTGAATTGTTTTAGAGACTGATATGGTGATTTGGTAGCTGTATAAACTATGCTAATATGTATGCTTCTAGGACGCCCTTTGAAGGTTCCCCTTATCCACCCCAAGATGTACCAGCCATGCATTGACATTCTCATTTGAGGGGGATGTCTAGCAAATTTTTTATCTAATGTCTTTTATTGAGAACTATTGCCAACCTCCTAAGGCAATGCATCGAGCTCTGAGAATAGAAAGGATTATAAGAGGTCTCAGGTTTAAGTGGTTGATGGATTTTTTTTTTTTTTTTTGGTATTCGATGCTATGCACCATACTTCCCCCTGACCCCTTTTTCTCCAAAGTGCTGGTTGCGGGATTTGATTCCGCGTCGACGCTGGAACAAATCAACTAACACACCAACGAGCCAGCCCTCATTGATAGTGGTTGATGGATTTGGGATAAGGTTTATCATTCTTAAGAGCATATCTTTACATTTCACGTGTTCTATTAACTGCTTGTTATCTCAACTCAACCATAACCCCAACTAGTGGGGCTTGGCTTATGTGAATACTCTTCTGCCATTTTGCTATGCCAAGACCCATGCTTCTAACAAATTTAAGTCAATCATTTCTTTTGATTTCAGGCCAATGTTTTCTGTGCTCTCCTTTCTCTTTTAGATCCTTCTATTTGCGCTTAATACTTTTTCTCACTACTGCAGTCACTAATTGTCTATGCACACAACCAAACCATCTCAGTTGACTTCATCTTATCTTCCACTAATTGGGGGCCACTCCTAAATCCTTTCCAAACCATTCCCGTTCTCTCCTTTCTCATCTATTTAGCATCTTCATCTTAGCTATACTTTTTTTTTTTTAAATATGTTAGGTGGGGCATAAATGCAAAGACTATAGGTTGACCTTGTGAAATCTTGTTTTCAGAGGTTAGTGACTATATGATTATATATATTTAAGATGGGTAGTTGGTTATGCAACATAATTTGATGTATCAAATCATTTAGCAGTTAGGAGTTGGCAATTGCTCCCTGTGTTGATGCATGTTCAGCAGGGATGGGGATGTATTTGATTATGGAAGAGGTTCTTATCACTATACTTGTCAAATTTGTGAGAATGCTTTCTGCAAGATCTAGAAGCCAAATATTGTTTTCTGATTCAAGTGGAAGTATCTGTATCCTTGCGAACTATCTCTTGCTAGTTTCTGTAGTTAAAATGAAGAATTCTTTTTCCTTTTTTCTTCTAGACTAGATACTAATGGCTTGGCATGCTTGTCTCTGTAGGATTCACCATCCTATGAATATACGTCCATGAAAAGTCCAAATGAATCAAAATTTGGATTTTGGGGTGTCCTAGCCAGAAAAGCTAAATCGATTCTTGAAGATGATAACATGACTAACCAACTTGAAACTCCTGGTAAAACAAGGCCACAAATGCATGATATATCAACAGGTGGACAGGTATTCTAGAGATAGCATCTGAGAGTTTATGGAACTTGATATTTGTTTTTTGTTTTATTATCAATTGCTCAAGTTAAATTGTTAATGCCTTTGGTGTTGATTAATGGTTGAAATATGAAGGCCATGCTAAACCTCCATCTATTCATCATCATCATCAGATGTTGAAAAATGCTATACTAAACTTCCATCGATTCAGATGTTGAAAAATGTTCTGGATTTTTTTTTTTGTTGTTTTGATCAGTAAAAAATGTTCTGCAATTTTATTCAGGCCTATAGAATTGTACAAGTTCTAAGTCATGAAAACATCATGGAAACAATGGAAATCATTCATTGGTATTCCCTCTTGGAATTTCTCATATACATAGAAATGATGTACGTATCTTGTTTTATCAGCAGACAACATGCATTGCTAATAGGCAGAAAAGATGTTATATGGTGTTGTCAAAATGAAAATGTTCAACAATGAGATTAGCTTAACAAGATCATGGATATAGTTTAATAGCGTGAGACTGGATAATGAGCATGGTCTCCCCAAGTTTTGAAACCAGACTTGCATAAACTTTGTGCGTATGTGTGTGTGTGTATTAATGAATCCTGGTTCTACTCCTGAGTTCAATGACATTACTTCCACTGTTCTGGACACATTTTCAGTACTGATATAGAAAACTACAAAGATCCAAGAGAATGGTTCTGGTTCGGTCCTTTTATGTCATTTTCTTAAAAGGCAATGAAAATAACTCCATAAAGACTTAAAATTACCATTAACATGCATATTGTGGCATATCAGGACAAAATTCTGTAATTATGCTTTTCTTTTCCCCTTTTTTAATGGATATTCAAACACTTCATGTCACAAAGAGAAAATTAAACAAAAAGTGTATGGCCCAAAAAGGGCCAGAGTCGCCAGATCATCTTTACATAAGAGTTTTCAGAGGAAAAAAGTATCACTTACATAAAACATCATCCACTGAAAAATGAATATATTCCTCATTTGGAACTTGGAAGGATCTAATATGCCACCTATAAATGGATAAGCTCATGAATGTTTCCGGCTAGTTTGCTTTTCTTGAAAAATGCTGGCATTACTCTATTTCCTAAGGGACCAAGAAGCTAGTAGACCTCCATATTGTCTTCCCTCTTTTGGTTGGAGAAGAGAATGATGTAATAGAGAAAGTCAAACATCGGCTGGTACCTACTTGATGCTATTGAAAACCAAAAAGATAAGTATTCAAATTACATTCCTGTATTAATTTTATTGATGAAAAAAGGGAAGAAATACAAACCTTCTGCTCTACAAGGGATGGGGAAAAGCAACTTGTCTTGCAATATAAGGACTAGAAAATGACAATAGGGAAAAAATGCAAAAAATCAGCACACAAGATTTCTGTTCCCCAAAATAGATACCAACTATGTTAAGCCCATTACCCATAGATTTGGCAGATCATAGTATACATCTGAATGAGATGAAGAGATATATAGCCTTTCTCTTCATGCGTACAAGGCTCTCAGTTTCCAGAGACTACCTTGAATATCATTCATCCTCCTAATAATGTTATGTGATCTCCCTTTATAGTATTGGCCTCCAACTCACCTTTAGAAACACCAAGTACGTTTTATAGTTCCTGATTTCAGTTAACTTGGTCCATGAGCTGAAACAGTGTAAATGGATACCAACAAAAAATCAGAGTTTATAACATGACTTTTCTTCCCTTTAATTTTAAATGCTTTCATAAGGAATGCTGACAAACATTTTTTATGTCTTTAAAATAGTTTTCAATATTCCAAATCAAGCAGTTTCTTTGTTGTCAATTGCTTTTTATTTATCACCTATTTTTATGACCTTAGTTTCTTATTCTTTTATCTTCTAATTGCAGCTTCATCAGTCACACCAATCACCAAAGGGCTCTCGGAAAATAGAGAGTCCCAGATTTCAGAAGGGTTTAGATGCAATTACTTCTTCTCTTAATTACATTGGTGATACGATAGGAAATGCTTTTGAAGTAAGCTTCTTTTCAGAATTTCTTTCATGATGGTTTAAAAGTTTTGGGGATTTAATTATTATGTTTGCCTTTATGTTTATGTCTAAATCCCTCAATTCATCAGTTCAACTCTTCATGTTCTTCTGTTTTTCACTTATATTTTTCTTGATGAGGTAGTTTGTTTTTGTCAGAATTCCATCATCTTTTAATCCTTGTCCCAAGTCCCAACTATATGGGGTCAATACATGAATCCTGTTTCACAATTCTCTTCTGTCCAGTGCCACTGTTCTTATAATTCTGATGTAATTTGACCCTTTTATGATCAGCTAATACAATTTTACCTTACCTTCTCTCAAAAAAAAAAAGTTCAGAATAGTGGCATTATGTCTTGGTGCCGACACTTTAATTTTTGGTAACTATGTCTATTTAATTAAGCCTTGTTCCAATTATATGGGGTTAGCTGCATGAATCCTGTTCTTCCATTTTGCACTGTTTAATGTCCATTGTTAAATTATTAGCACTTAAATCATTTCTAACTACTTCAACCCATGTTCTGCCCTTGGCTCTTCAGACCCTTTTTTTGTTGATAAATGAGAGTAATTTTATTGAAAGAGTATCAGAAATACATGCAGCCTAGGAAGAGGCACGAGATGTTACCTCCCCCAAGGACTGAATCATAAGCACTAAAACATGCCCAAACCTGAGAATCAAATTACAAATTAGCCCAAAACAGATCACCCCTTGACACCCCTTGCTTGGCCAGAGAATAAGCCATTACATTTGCTGATCTGCTAACCCACTGGAACCTAACAGTCACATTTCTTGTCATCCATTTAACTTTCTTTACCAGATCCCTGTAGCCCCAACAAACTGTGTCTGGGCTATTCAGCCAGCCCAATACTACCTTAGAGTCCCCTTCTACTAACAAATTGCTCACTCCTGATTGACTAGCCATCTGTACTCCTTGTACCACTGCTAGTAGCTCTGCCCTTACAGAATCACCTTCACCCACTGGTTCTGAGAAAAGAGACAACATATTGCCGTCTTTGTCTCTCAAAATCCCTCCAATTCCAGATGGCCCTGGGTTGCCTTGGCAGCTACCATCAAAGTTCAATTTTACCACTCCATTCGGTGGGGGTTTCCATTCAACTTGTAATTTGTTCTTGGTGGAGCCTGTAGAAGCCACTGCTTCCCAATTTCTCCTTAAGTCACTTGGCTCTTCAGACCCTTGTGACAGATTACTTCTCACTAATGCTGTAAATGATCTTTTCTGGACATGACTAAGCCATTTTAGTCTACTTTCTGTCATTTTATCACTTATTGGAGTTACTCCTAGGTTCCTTCCAACAAGTTCATTTCTGATCCCACCATTTCTAATTTTCCCACTCATTCATCTCAACATTGTATTTAAGCCACACTCATTTTTTGGACATGCTATTTCTTTCCCTTCTTTGATCATCAAGGATATGCTATTTCTTGACTTCTGAATAATCAGCTCTAAATAACATAACTGACCTTATAACTTTTTTTTTAAATAAAATTTTCATTTTAGCCCAAGTGGTATTCTACTATCAGTAGGACTCTGGATGGACCCTTCCATTACATCTAAAGATCTATAAGTTTCAAATATCAATAGTAGTGTAGTATAACTAATGTAATCAATTTTTATCATCACCCTGAACAAAACAATTAACATTAAGTGAAAAGTGAAACAACAGGCAAAGGAAGTGGGAACTACCTTTTGATGGATTCAATGATCTGCTAATAGTTTAGCTGACAAAGGGATCAATGGGGAACATTGTTTCTGGGCTCAGTTGTAAGATCAGAAACAAAATGTGTTCTTCGGATCACTGGTGTTGTTTACAGGGGGGTAACCAAGGATATCCTTGTTGTACATGACTACCTGTTCACTTATCAATTAATTAATAAATTTTCTGTTACTGATAAAAAAAGTTTAGCTGACAAAGTAACTAAACAGGGATGAATAGGGATCACCTGTTTTTTAACTGTCAAATTTAATTAACAAGGAATCAGCTGTTCTGAACGGTTAACTTGTAGTGGTTGCTGAAAAATGAGAAAAAAGGGGTTTAGGTGTCATGTGCCTTTACCTAATTGGTTCTAGGCCTGTAATTGGATTGAACTCGGATCAGATGTACATTAATCCTACTTCAATTCAGCAATGAAATTCTCTCATCCAAATTTGACCTGAAATCCGATAAGATGCATTGGGGGTAAATTCGAATTCGAGGTCGATTGAATGCATTGGATTTTGGATATCATCCAAGTTTGATAGAACGGAACAAAAGAGAAATTAAGGGTCTAGGGGATGGGAAGAAAAAAAAAACCTAGCATAAGAACCAAAAGTAAACCCTTGAATACCAAGTTGAAAATAAAACCCCAGCAGATAGAAAACAAAGAAAATATCTCTAACCTGTTCATCATTTTGAGGTGCCATTGGTGGGTCCCAAAACAAGCTTGTGCATCATTTTTAGAGGTCATCCACCTATTCCCACTTTCTACTCCGGTTGCTGCAACTTTTCCTCGCTTTAGACATCATATGAGTTATGAGATAGGGAGAGAAAAATCCACCATGAAATCGAAAAATAGGTGGAGACAATTATCATTTTTTAAGGTCATTTATTTGTTCTCATTTTTTGCTTTGACATCTGCAACTTTTCCTGGTTTCTATTCTAAGACACCATGAAATAGAACCAAAACACTATTAACAGCGGCAAGGGTTAGGAGAGAAGAAATGCCATTTCACATCTCAAGCAACGGCTATTAAACAATGCACACTAAAAGTTTCACGGCTGATGGTAGGTGAAGAGAAGATTGAAGTGGTTTTCATCAGTGGAAGGGGTTGGGAGGGAAATGAAATGAATAGGATTTAGGTTTCTCTTTTTGAATGCTGATGGGAAAAGGAAATCAGGGAAATTAGGCATTAAGATTTGAGGAAATGGATTTCCTCTTTTACCCTTAGATTTTATTATATATTACAATACTCCAAAGAGTTGATTTGAAAATTGTGTTGGGTGGTTTAGATTTTTAGTATTATATATTTAATAAATTAATAAATAAGCATAGTAATTGGAGTCAGATTTTTATCATATCAGATGGGGATGGGGGTTACATCCAAATTTAATCCGATAGTTATAGAGCACATCCCATTCTAAGATAATTGAATCAGATGTTGGATCGGGCCATAAATTTTTAGGTATTATTGATAGGCCTAAGTGGTTTAACTTAGACATAAAAATTAGACTTCATTAGATAAAAAAATAGAGAGAGAGAAAGGAGAGAAAGGAGAGAAAGCCACATAACCAAGAGGAGAGAGTAGGAAGAGGGGGGGAGAAGAGAGAAAGAGAGAAACATAGAACAAAGTAGGGAAAGGGAAGAGAGTGAACAAGAGAAATGGAGGAGATAGAAAAGTGGGAATGAGGGAGAGAAGAGGAGATATAAGAGATGAGAGTGAAGAGAGAGGAGAGAGTAGGAGAGGAGATTACAGAGAAAAGAGAGAAGAGAGAGAGAATAGGAAGGAGAGAGAGGAAAGGGTAGAGAAAGTTGAGGAAGAGTGAGAGTAGAGAGTTCTGGTGTAAATCCATCCCCCCTAAAATAAGAGCTTTTTGTTGGGAAGTAGTTCACGGGAAGATTAGTACTTTGGATATGCTACAAAAGAGAAGATCCTATTCATGTCTCTCTCCAAACTGGTTTGTCTTGTGTAGATCTAATAATGAGAGTTGCTTGCACTTACTGATCACTTGTTCTTTTGTTGCAGATATTGGGAATTGGTTTTTTTTTCCTTGTTTGGGTGCAGGTGGATTCTTTTTTTGATCAATAACTGAAAACTTTTATTAAAGATGTGAAATTTTAAATACAAGAAAGGGGGAGATAAAATGTCTTAACTCCCCACCATTAGAAAACAAGAAAAGACTTAGAAATTAGCCCAAAATAAAGAATCCCTATTCACCCCTTGTTTGGCTAGTCCATCGGCAAGTAGGTTGGCATTTCTTTTCACCCAACTGTACTTCACCACAATACCCCTTGTAAGCCATTTGAATTTCTTCCTTTCATTGCTAAACCTCCACATGCTATTGTTATCTTCCTTTAGCCATCTAATTACTACCTCTGAATCACCTTCAAGGACCAAAGTTTTGATGTTCAGCTCCCTAGCCTTTTGGATTCCTTCCAGAGCCGCAAAGATCTCAGCCCTGAGCGAGTCTCCTTCTCCAATAGGGCGTGAAAACAAAGCTAAAATAAACCTCTCATTCCTGAACACACCCCCAATTCCAGAAGGACCTGGATTCCCCACACCACAACCATCAAAATTCAGTTTTATAAATCCAAAAGGTGGGAAAGTCCAAGAGGGGCTAGAAATCCTCTTAAATTGGACAATGTTAGCTATCTCTTTCCAGTTTCTAATCAAGTCAACCAATGAAAAATCTGTGAATAGGTCCACAAATTTCATCCAATGGACCACCCTTATTAGAATCAGTTATATTAAGCTCTCAAAGGTTCTTTCCTTGTCTGAAAAAAATATGTAAGTTCCTTTCTTCCCACAGTGACCAACAAACTGCTGCCTTGATGCATCTCCACATAATTCTCCCCCTTTTCTTAGGCCAACTAAAGAAGGAGAAAACAAGGTTTGCACATCCACAGGGGGAACCCAATTATGCCTAAAAAGGGAAAAACCCCACTCCCAAATAGTCATAGCAAAAAGGCAAGTAACCAAAAGGTGGTAGCCCGTTACCTTATTAACTTTGCAAAGGGAACACCTATTAGGGGATAAACAAAGATTCAACCTCTTTCTTTGAAGCAAGTCATTTGTGTTGATTCTTTCTAGGAAAGTTTCCCAACAAAACTACCAACCCGAGGAGGAATGAGCTTGCTCCATATCTCGATAACAAGGAAGGGCAGCCCAAGAGGAGCATGAGGCTGAGGTAAGGTATCAAAGAACAAGGCACAGGAGAAGGTGTTTGAGGGAGAGGGGCCCCAAAATCTAATGTCTTCCTTAGAGGAGTTAAAAAAAAAACATTTTCAAGGATATTTAACAAGGTCACCAAAGATCCCAAATCTGTATCCTCGATGGCCCTTCTCAAACCTTTGTTCCACCCGAACCCAGAAGAAGAGTCTGATGGAACAGGAAAAGAAGAGATAGCTTCATTTTTGAGGTCTAACAGAGCATACAAAGAGGGAAACTGTTCCATCAGAGGGGAATCCCCAACTGAAGTTTGTTCCCAAAACTTTATTAGGTTACTTGAGTTCAAGCCATACTTGATACAAGGGGGGAAAGCTGGAAGGATGTCATGGATGGCTGTTCAAGGAGATGCACGTATAGTCCTTGTCGGAATTCTAGGATCCCAACCATTGTCTTTGAGCCCATGAATTCTAGCCACAACCTTTGTCCATAATTTATCATTTTCCAAAGGAAACCTCCACAACCATTTCCCTAGCAAGGCCATATTTCTTTTCTATAACTACTTCCCAACCCACTCTATGGCCCCTTCTCTCGTCACCTGGCTTCCACAAGAAATCCCTCTCATCAACTTTTCCAACCTATTTGAGACCTTTATGGGGATCTTAAACACAAACATGAAGTAAATAGGTAAATTAGCTAGGGTATATCAGAGTTATCCCCCCCATTTCTCCTCCAAGAAGCAAGTCTCTTTTCAAATCTTTTCGCCATCGGGTTCCAAACACTTTCTTTCTTGGGATTATCTCCTAAAGGGAGGCCTAAATAATTCAAAGGCCAATATGAAACTTCACAACCTAGCACACCTGCACATTCTCTTAAATCCCTCTCATTCATGTTCACCCCCACGATACAACACTTATCAAAGTTCATCTGGAGATTAGACATTTGCCCGAAGAGTTGTATTGCCAATTTTAAACTCCTAATCCAATTTATGTCACTGCCTTCACAAAAAGGATAGTATCATCTGCAAATTGCAAGTGTGCGAGTGGAACTTCCTTCCTTCCTACTCTCTAGCCTCTCAGTAAATTCCTCAAATTAGCGCTTTGAATCAGTCTCCCAAGAACATCTACAACCAAGGTGAACAAAAAAGGGGAAAGTGGGTCACCTTGAAGAAATCAACCACAGTTCCATTAACCAAAATAGAATAATGCCAGCTCCTTCTTGGGTGCAGGTGGATTTTACTAGCAAAAGGTTAATATGCTATTTGATCCTTCTACGTTTACTTGGCCAAAAAAGAGGGGAAGAGTAATGTGGAAGTGTGTTAGAGTAGCCTTGGTTTGGACCATTTGGGAAGAGAGTAACACAAGAATATTCTCAGAAAAGGAAAGAAGCGAGGAAGAGATAAGGGATTGTGTGTTGGACATGGTGCTTCACTAGATCAAGACTTTGAAGCTGTTTTCTTAATTCTCCTCTAATGATATTTGGCGGAATTGGGAAGTAGTTGGTAGAAGATCTTCTAGAAGGGAAAGAGCAAGTATTGCTTGTCTACCTCCACTTAAAGGCTTTGTGAAGTCGAACTTTGATGGGAGTAGCAGGGGTAATCCAGGCCCTTCTTGTATAGGAGTGGTCTTGTGAAATTTAGAAGGTGAACTTATAGCTTTGTTTTTGGCCCTGTAGGGTTGGGGATTCTCTCAAGCCAGAACTACTTGAGGCATTACAAGGAGTACAGATTTCTAATGAATATAACTAATGTGGTGATTAAAGGGGACTCAAAATTGGTGGTGGGTTGGCTAAAGGATCCAGAGTTGTGTAATATGGGTGTTATAGGAGTGAGATGAAAAAAATTCAAATGGATATTACTAGGAGCATGAACTTGAGGATACAATTGGTAAGGAGATTGGCAAATGGCATGGCGGATGCTTTAGCCAAGCAAGGGTGAATAGGGCTCGTTTGTTTTGGGCTTATGTAATGTTTTTTTTTTTATTTAATATAGAGACACAGTATCTTGTGCCTCTCTAAGGGATGCTTGTAATGTTTATTACCTCAAGTCTTATTAAAATTTGAAGTCATTTATCAAAAAAAAAAGAGTGAAAGTGGAGAGGGAAACACAAGGTGAGGAGAGGGTGGCATCCTTCAGTGTTTTTATGTAATACTTGCACAAAAGAAAAAGAAAATTATCATGTACTACCAAAAGAATTCCTTTCATATAGCTGTGACCCAAATGGATATCTATATAACTCAACCAAACTCGATCCATATTTGCATGAACTAATGGCTGACTCAGGTGTACTGTGTCGTATTGTCAGGTACCTGATACACCAAATAAAGGGTTTGGGGGTTTAGCCCATTTTCTGGGGGTAGGCCTACCTAAGACCGACCCCCCCGACCAATTAAAAAAACTAAAACAAAAAAAAAAGTGGGTTCAAGCTTTGAGCCTTGGGCTGACTAAACCCATATTCAATCTAAATCTTAAATGGGTGGATTTGGGTGGGTTACCACTGGATGAGTTGGATGGGTCAAGTGGGTTGGGACAGAAAATGCCACTTGAGTTCACGGTTTGGTTTGGTTGCAGACTACCAATGAGGCAAAACTGACTTCAAATTTTTGTTTTGCTTGATGTTGGTTTAACCAAACAGAAATCCATGTTTGAAGTCCTGGATGAACAGCTAACATTTTCTCTAATTTATATACTTGTAGCTGTAAATTCCACATGCCTTTCCTTCTTAACCGAGTCTGTTGTCATCTTCATTTGCTGAATCAAATCTAGTGTAAAGAAATCTTTTTCTAGTTCTGTCAGCCAGCTGCCAACCACTTCTCTAGTTTCTTTCCTTCCTTGAACTACCACTTTTGTTAGTCATGTATCCATTTAAATCATCACCATCATACATGCCTTATCCCAACTATATGGGGTCGGCTACATGAATCCTGAGTTATTAAGTTTTATCATTTTTGAAACCGAAACCAACTGATTTTAGAAATGACCATCTTGGGTCATGTCAGTCCGGTTTGGTTGGTTTACAAGATCTTGTGAACAGATCTAATTGCCACCTCTATCGGTCAGTTACCAATAAATAAAATAAAAAAAAAATTACATCAAGTGAGTTATCAAATTTATTTGATATTTTGAGACCTATTTGCTATGTCTTAACTGTTTATTGTTTGATTTGTTTCATATTTCATTTTATCCTTTTTTGTCTACAAAATTGGGGATTAGGTTTATTTTCTCATCATCATTAGATAAGCATCCCATTAGCCTACTGCCTAATTTGTACTTGTCCTTTGTTTTTCACCAATTGTACTGTTCTCCTCTGCAGGAGGGTATTTCCATAGTAGAGAATAAGACTGCAGATATTATCCAAGAAACACGTAAAATAAATATGCGGAGAAAGGCAAGCGGCTCCTATGCACAGAGTCCAACTGCAAATGCGTC
Source organism: Nelumbo nucifera (assembly GCF_000365185.1). The sequence continues at coordinate 1,346,663 of NW_010729204.1, forward strand.
CTCTTCATTGCAGCAACCCCAGATGCAAACTGACCTTGAAATCCAACTGAAGGCATCCCGCGACGTAAGGTGGCAACTGTGTATCACTGGATCAATAGTGGAAAAATTTTGCATGCTTTGTTTGCTTTTCTTCCACTCAAATTAGTTATAAAATTGCCAGACAATCAAATTTATGAGCTCAGCAGTATGTTTGATTTGATTGATACTTGTGCATGCAACTTTACTAAATCTTGTGTGCCACTGGTTAAAACCTGTTCATGAACTACACCTGATGATAGTAGAGGTGCTTGGTTGTGGACCTTCACCATCAAAATGTCTCACAAGTTTATCCATGTCAATAGACTGACCGTTTTTGAGTTCTGCTCTTCTTTTCAGCTTTTGTTAGTGTGGTTTAGTCTCTGGTGTTTTTTTTGTCATTACCAATATCCTTTTTAAGGTTAAATGGATTTTTAAGGTATTTCTATTTTCTAAAATTTTGGCTAATCTTAAACTCTGCGCTGTAATTGCAGAGAACAGCTACATGGACACTCACCAAGTCTAGGCAATTGATCACTTAGGCTCAAAGATGCAATCAGCAGGCCATGTTATAAGTGATATTTGATAATGTGTAAAGAACACATTTAATGGCTTGCTTGCTTTTGTTATGATATTCTGAACTTACGAAAGCCCTAGATCTTTCCATGAAATGAATTGAGTGCCCAAGCATTAGGACTACTTTATTGCTTGTATATTCTCAAGTGTTTTGTTGATTTTGCTACACCTACAAAGTGCAAAGTCTTTATTATAGTTGTATTTTTTTCCTTTTTATGGAGTTTCACTTAAAACTTTACATGCTTCTGCTTATTTTCTTTGTTGCTATATGTTAATTTTTGTCTTTCAAATGCATCTCTCTGTTGAAATGCATGATTGGCCCTCTTTTTTGAGTTGCAGGTTGCAATGGCAATGGCTGCCAAAACTAAGCTTCTTTTACGTGAACTGAAAACTGTTAAAGCAGATCTTGCTTTTGAAAAGGCGCGATGTGCCCAGCTGGAGGAGGAGAACAGAATTCTTAGGCAGAGCCATGAAAAGGGAGACAACCCTGATGATGATGATCTGGTATGTTTTTTATGATCATAATTTTATCAGTAACTAAACAATTATCGAAAAAAAATCAGTAACTGAAACTTTGTTCTGATTTATGGCATTTCTTTATGAAGTTTGCTTTTTTCTATGCTTAGTAAAATGGTAAACATCAAGCTTGTACAGTAAGTTACCATTACATGGGACTTACAAAAGGTGTTGGACATATAAAACCAAGATATTATATATGATTCATACAAGGAATTAAAAGAAAAGTAAAAACAAGGTACTTTTCTGAAGTCCTTGTCCTAAGCACTATTTCAAGGGAAGAAGCTCAGATGTCCTAAGGGATTTTCTCCTCAGATTACATGCTATGTTATTAATATATCAAGGCCATGGTTGGACAATGTGTAGGTCCTGTAGGATATGGAACCTAACGTAAAAATATTTTAGCATCCGACAACAAATATTACCGTTGTACAGATCTCCAAGTATGGCTCACACAATGGCCAGTTGAAGTACAGTATTCGTAGCCTTGTTAGCTGTCTAGATTTTTGTAGTCACCCTTGCCACCATTTCATGCTAAAATCTTCTACAAATCTGTTAAGAGGATGGTGCTGAATATGCAGTATGTAAAGAATGTGTTAGATGCATTTTAAGAAAGTAGGGTACATACAAATACGCCCCTTCCCTCTCTTTTGGATGCATTATAATTACTAGCAAGTAACAAGTTCACTGGGACTTTTTTTTTGATAAATAACAGAGACGTAGTTCACTGGGACTTCTTTTTCTTATTCATTGGTGTAGGATGATTAATTGATTTATATAACTAACATGTTTGACTTCCTAGAGAAAGACCCAATGATTAATTCATAGGGAATTCCTAATATAATTAATTCATTAATATTTAGCTGCAGTTTACACATTTGGCTAATTTGATGTCATGTATGTTTATCACTAGTCAGCAATATTTGATTTATCATGAGTTAGGCTATATTTCAATATCACTTGGTTCATTTTGAATGTTTGGTTATTAATAAAAAATTATTACTTGCTTTATATACTTGCATAGTTGCATACATTATGAATGTTTGGCAAAATATGGGATTGAGAATCTGAAATTAGCAGGCTCTGCAACCATAATTGCTTTTTTATTTTTTCTCCAAGGATTTTGTGGCACTGCAAGCAACTATTATTGCATTGAACCTTGACATACTCTGATATTATGTTTGCATCCTAGATACGGCTCCAACTTGAAACACTTTTGGCTGAGAAGGCTCGTTTAGCGCATGACAACTCGATATATGCCCGTGAAAACCGCTTCCTAAGGGAAATTGTGGAATACCACCAGCTCACCATGCAAGATGTTGTCTACGTGGATGAAGGCATTGAAGAGGTCACAGAAGTTTGTCCCATCTCAATCCCCATGTCGTCATCCACAGAAGGACGTTCCATCCCCAAACCGCCTCCGCCTCCACCCCCTCCCCTACCCCATGAATTGCTTCCGAATGTAAGCCCCGTTTTGACCAAGGACATCTTCCCTGTGCCCCCAACGCCTGCAGTGGACACACAGGTTACCCGCGGTTTGGCCTCATCAAATTCCTTCCCACCTTTTCCTGTGGATGAACTGAAACGACAGTCCTCTGTTTCATCTGTCTGAACCAAAGTTGCCTTTTGTTTTCATCGGGGGTTGATCATTGGTGTATGTAACATTATTTTTAAATTATTTCATTTTTATTTCTGTGCTTTTTCTTATTGTATTTTATCATTCTTTTGGCATCTGGAACTGTGTATTAGAATTTTGGGTGCTTGTTTTACTGTAATAATATGATAATGATCTGGTTGAGTGGTTGTATCTCATGGCTTGATGTGGGCTTACCCGTGACTTAAACGCAGTATTCGTGATCCGTCCCGTCTAAGCTTGTGTTCTAAGACCCCACCCTTCGAAAATAAATTTTCTTTTTGGGTTGAATATGGATCTTCATTAACAAGAAGAAAAATGCCCACAATCCACTGTATTTTCATCCCTTGTTCCAATCCAATGAATGGTCGTGATTGAATGCTTGGTCTAATTTTATTTCACTGCCCGGTGTCATTTGGAAGTCAAACGGCATGGTAATTGTAATTGTGGTTTCTAACTTCGGTTTGGTGTTGGATTTTAATCCTTAAATTGATTTCAAATGTATGTAAAAATGGAGCTGAAATCAATGTTTTAAAAGGCGTGGGAAGTGTACGCCTAGAGGTGCTCCCAAAACGCCCTTGGCAAATGCCAGAGGCGCTGACACCTCTGAGGTACTCTTCTTGCGCTTTTTTCATAAGTCGTGTTAGAGGCATATGCGGTGTCTCATGCACATCTTATATAAAAGGACAAAAAGAAAGAAGAAAAAGAGAAAAGGAAAGGGAAGGGAAGAAAAGATGAGGGGAAAGAAAGTGGTTTGCCCCCTGCCCCTTCGACTGGGGGCTTCGCCCCTTAGGCCCTCTCGCCCTTTTTCGAAGTAGCTCAATTTGTTTTTTTGAGTCAGGCTCTTTCTCCATTTTGTTCGCTCGCCTCCGTTTTGACAAAGATGGCCCCTTTTAACTAATATTATGCATCTTTATTTTTTTTAATATAAAATATTTTTATTAAAAATAAAGAAAAAATGAGATCTCCCATTATTTTTCATCCTCCTCCTGACCCCTCTTAAGGAGGTTTACGCCTCCTGTGTTCAGGAGGCTTACACTTCTTGTGTTCTGAACTACGCCTCATGCCTCTAGGTAGTGGAACGCCTCGCGTCACGCCTCCGCGTTTTAAAACATTAGCTGAAACTACTAAAATTCTGAATCCAAATCTGATTTCATGCTTAACCGCCAATAACCATGTGTAATCTAGTTGGTCAATTGCCATCCTCCCGTTAAGGAAGCGTCAGTTGTCTTAAATGAATTTGGGAGCGTCAGTTGTCCTACCCTGCCACTCTATTGAGAGCCATGTTTGCTGTCAAATGATAGGATAATTATTTTATTTTATTTTATTTTTGTTGCCAGATCTTTTTCATCTGTTCTTAATCTTTGCACGAAAGCAACCCTTTGTGGTGCAGTTAAATGGTTATTTACATGGCCGAAGCCACCAAATCATCTCACCGTTGTCCTTTTTGAAGTTTGTCCCCCGCTGTACTTGATAGTTCTATCCTTCTTGGGACAGCTGGATCATAGTTTTTAAAACTGACCCAGAGACCAAACCGGTCAGGGGTCCGGTCACGGGGTCGAACAGTTGGCCCGTTTTGACAAAAATAAAAAATAAAAAAAATGGTCAAAATCGTTCGAACGGTTCAGACGGTTAACCGCCCAGCTCAACGGTTTACTGACCAAAATCAACGGTTTTTGAAAAAAATCCGATTTTGAGGGAAAACAGAGCTGTAAACCTTACCAGTTCTTGGTTTTTCCGATCTGACCGTCCAGTCCAGTCCAATTTTGAAAACCATGAACTAACTGCTACGGCCCTCGCACTTGCACTTGCAAATTGCGACAGCTATTTTTGGCATAAATTCATAATCCATGACAACATCGCCAATACCCGATATAAGAAAAATTACTTGCCAGTACATTTTGTAGGAAGAATAAAATGATCCTTTGTTCAGGATATTTGGCATAAACCACGACCTATTTCCCTTTTACATCTTGCAAGTTGTGCAATAGATTGTGGCTGAAACAGTCCAATCAGGATAGGAATTTTAATTAAGAAGAAGGCCTATGGTGATCTATCCTCATATAATCCAAGTTCGAAAAATGCCAACTTGGAATTGATGCCAATGGTATTGGTATATAAAATGGGGGTATTTGACATTTGAATGTTTATAGGTCTGCAATAGAATTCAGAAATCTCAATGGGCATGTCGGTACTTATCCGTAAACTTAATTGTACGTGTTTATTATCAATTCAGCGTTGACATGTTCTCGGGGCTATTTCATAATGGCACAAGTGGATCAATTGAATGACTTTTTGAATTTCTTTTAGTGAATAATAAATCATTAAGCGGGTTAGTTACTTTGATGGCTAAATTGTATATTCTGTCAATTACTACTTAGTTCAGCCGCACCGACTATGATCAAACCTCAATGACGCTTAAGAATTTGCTTCATAAATGCTCAAGACCAACTTGAATATCTTTCACTATAATCAAATCAACCTGTATATATATGTATATATATAATAAGACCCGAAGACCCATTTATCTTAAAGTTTGACAATTTCCCAAAAGAGCAACGGATCCATGAGATACTCATGATTACAGCGCATATGAACATAAAGCCAGTCATCCTTTTTCATAGCACCTTCAGTAGATTTCCTGAAACGGCGTAAGAATATGGTGATGCAAAAACAATACATTCAGAATTTCTCAGGTGGGAATGATGTGATCCAGTGAAGAAAGCTCCTCTGAAGAAGGGTTCCCAGCTTCAAAATATCGAGTCTTCCTCTTCAATGAAGTACAATCTCAAAATAATTGGAAAAACAAACTGGTTGACCCATCACCAAATGACCTCAGATCCGCAGGTTTAACCAACGCCCTGCACAGTGGGCATGTACGTTCTCTCTCAAACCTGAAAACATGAAATGCACCCCCCCCCCAAAAAAAAATTACAAGATAAAGGAATGTCAGAAAAATGGAAAAATAAAGATAATAACAGTCATGCTTGTTATCTATGTGCAGCAGATGGAGAATAGATGCCTGTCTTCTTATATACTGCAGCTACAGAGGTGATGCATTTCATAATTTCAAGCTACAGAGGTCACTTGAAAATGCTTAGTACATGCAACTTTTCACCTCGTAAGCATTTTTTCTACAACCTTGATGCATGGAAATAACTGATTGACCTAGTAACTACGAGAGTTCTACACTGGGTTCAAACTCCAGAATTAGAGATCAAGGAAGAGACAATCCTGTCTCAATTTAGCTTGGCAATGGTGATGAATGCTCAGCCCAGACAAGATCTTGCTGTGGGAACAAGATGCTCGTCTATTTAAGTTTGAGATTCCTTAAAAACCTCTATATGTTGGAAGCTTGATTAAATTTGAAAACTGGATACAAAAGCATGAAAGAAACATAATATGAGCAGTGGTGTAAAAGGCGTGCCTAGGCGCACAAGGGAGGCACATTTTAGGGTATGCACCTCGCCTAGGTCCTAGGTACAGCCCTTTCAAAAGGAGCACACCTGGTGCACCTAGGCATGTGCCTGATGCGCCTTGTGCCTCAGCTCAGGCGTGCGCCTTTTGAAAATTTGATGTTTTTTTGCTTTTTTTTTAACCTAGCAGCTGGGCCACCCCTGGGTGCCTCAGCTCAGGCGTGCGCCTTTTGAAAATTTGATGCTTTTTTTTTAACCTAGCGGCTGGGCCACCCCTGGACCCCCGTGCTACACCCCTCAATGCAAGCCCAAACAAGTCCATGTTAGGGTCAAATTCTTAGTTCTCACACAGAAAATAATGATTTTATAATTTTAATGATGTTCATTCATTCATGCTAATAAAATATCTTTTTAAAAAGTGATTAAAATTATAAAATCATTATTTTTTAGTAATGTTGTTCATTCATTCATCCGAAAACCCCCTATTTGGTAATGTTGTTCATTCATTCATCTTAAAAAAGTATATTCTTAAAAAGCAATTAAAATTTAAAATCATTAATTTTTTGTGTGAGAATTAAGAATTTAAGACCCTAACATGGACTTGTTTGGGCTTGGCGGCTCATAAAATCAGGAATGCAATATGTTTTACATCACATTAGCTACTTTAAGTAATGCAATTGAGGAAAAAAAGAGATTGTGGGTTTTACATGCTTGAAAATGTTTTATATGTTTGATTTTAGTTTTAAATTTTCATTTGAATATGCTTTACATGTTATATTTATGTATTTTAATTTTAGATAATAGGTTTTTTACTTTTTTTTAAAACATTTCTAACTATAGAGAACCTGGTTAATAAAGGCCTAGAAGTGGCAGATCTGGCTTGTCCCTTATGCGATGTCATCATGGAGTCATCTAGACATCTGGATCCACTGTCAGTTTTCTCACTGGATTTGGTTAAAAATGCCAGGTTTATTTGGGGTAAAGTGTCTACCAGCGGATGTGAGGGGATTAATAGAGGCGTGGTATCTTGCAGGCTTAAGCAGGGCTGGAAAGGTTGCTTGGAGCATCATCCCTACAGCAGCATCCTGGGCTGTATGGAATGAGAGAAATAGCATAGTGTTTGAAGGAAATCAGCACTCAAAGGAAGAAATTCTAAGCAAAATATTGATATGGTTCATTCGTGGCTGGCTGTCCATCCTCTATTTAGATCCAGACATGTAAGCTCTTTTTTCAAGTTTGATCTCCTTTTTGTAAGGAATGGTTCAAGTCTTTTTGGGGTTTTGTTTGGCTGTTATGGGCAAATCTGTACATCCTCTATTCAATTTCTCATTGTACAGGGGTTTCTTTGTATAAGCTTTTTGATTAATGAAATACTTTACCTTACTGTTTTCAAAAAAAAAAAACATTTATTTTAAAAATTTAAGTTTATATTTTTTATTAATATTGTGTTAGTATTTTTTTTTGCATTTTTCTTGAGTTTTTTATTTTTTAGCAATTTTTTTTTAATTTTTGTGCCTTGCTTAAGAAAGGTGTATGCCTCACCTTGCACCTTGCACTTTAAAAACACTGTTAGTGAGATGCCCATACTCATACTTGTATCCAGGAAGACATGGGAGCCATATCCCCATTTCCTGTATTGTTAACCTTGTATTTGTTTGGTAAGATCCTTGTCCTTGTTGGCATCCATATCTGGATATAATAGAAAACTACAGACATTGCATCCACAGAAAAGGTTTAAAGTAGCATAGATCTGAAATATGCATTCAAATCTAGGATGAATAGCAGCTTCTAATATCTTAACCAACCACTGGCCAAATCTAATTTTTATGAGTGAGACACAAATGGATGTCAGAGTTTTGCCTTGTAACCAATTTTTTTTGGCTACACAGGAAAATATTTTTTTTTTTGAGATTTAAGTTTCTAGTCAATATTGAAGGTGCAATGGGGTTGTTGGTAAGATCTCTGGCTGGTTGTAGTGGAGACTTGGGATCAAATCCTGCCTTCACCGGGGTCTTATAGTGTTGCAATCCAAGGTAATTGGAAACCCCAGTGTCATCAAAAAAGGCCAAGAGACTAGAGCCTGGAAAGGAACCAATCTGGATGAGATTGTAAATGCTAAAATCAAATTTTCCTCCAGGCATAGAGAGCTCTCTGAATATACATGAGTGCATAATTCATGTTTGTGTACCAACATGCTTGCATCAGTGCATGTATATGTTCGACTTATTCATAGATTGTAAAATATGTGTACTTGGTGTAAACACTAAAAGCATCATTGTAAATATGAAAAGCTTGCATGCATGCAACACTATTGGGAGCAACATTATCACAAATATTATCTCTGAAACAATTAATTTCTTGCCTCTGAACATGTATTATGTTGTTCCAACTTCCATTACCTTGCAAACCTACTATCAGATTCCCATTAGTCAAGAGAATTCCAAGTTCAGTCCTTAGAAATAGCACAGTAAAAAAATTGCTATTATTTAAAAATTCAACTACAGTACAAGTTACCTTGCAAACCTTGCAAAATTGCTATTTAAGAATTCAGTCCTTAGAGAATTCCATTACCTTGAAAACCTTGCTAATTCAGATCAAGTTCCACCAACAGTACAAGTTACAAACTACAGAATCTAGTCATAGATGCAGGACATGGCACAATAAAAAAAATTCAACTACACCCTATCAAAGAGGTAATGCATGAAAAAGCATATTATCATGTACTACTATTTAAACATTCAACTACACCTTATCAAACAGGCAATGCATGAAACCACATTACCATGTACTGCTATTTAAACATTCAACTACACCCTATCAAACAGACAATGCATGAAACCACATTATCATGTCCTGCTATTTAAACATTCAACTACACCCTATCAAACAGGCAATGCATGAAACCACATTATCATGTCCTGCTATTTAAACGGCTAGAGCAAAAAAAAAAAAACAAGGTTACAAATGGAAGGAAATAAAACTAACCATTCTGATACACAGTCTTCACAGAAGATATGTTTACAGCGAAGTAAGATCGGAGCATGCATCTTCTCCTGGCAAATAGCACAGAGATCACCTGCTGCATTCACCTTCATCAAATCACCAGAAATTAGCCGCTTGGAGAAATTTTCCTCAGAAAAAAAAAAGAAAAAAGAACATCAGTCTTCTTTTTTTCAAAAGGTAAAGCATGCTGTTAATTAAAATCATCATCATTATCCAAGCCTTATCCCAATTATATAGGGCTGGCTACATGCATCGGAGTGGTTATATTAGTACCCGTGTACAATTAAGCACTGAACAACAGGAATATACAAAAACAACAATATCAGAAGGATTGATTGTTCACAAGTGAAGCTTTTACAATAAAAATAAATAAATAAAGAATAGTAATAAACTCCACTGAAAATCTTGTGTATGCTGATGTGTTTTCTTTTTTTTTGAGAAGAGGTAAAATATAATTTCACTATATAAAAAGGGTCCCAAATGTACTTTCTTTTTGCATATTATTATAAATCAAATACAACACTTTACCTTTAAAAAAAGAAAAGTAAAAAAAGAGTTTATGGCCAGCAAGGAGCATGGAGTGCCATAGATCTTCCTTGCTACCATATCACTAGTGTTGATCTTATCATCAGGTTCTCACGTTCATTTTGAGCTATATAGACCAAAAAATTGTAAATTGTATCATGTCCCAAACACTGTTGTTTAGTATCATACCCCTGCTTGTCAGAATATCAGCTGTTTTGACATTTTTCTAAAACTGCTCTCTAGGTTGACCACTTTTGACAAAAATGAAGATCACCAAATTCTTTAGATAGGAAAAGTTGGAAGATAGGGAGCTGAGAGGGAAGTTGAAAAAGGAATTGGAAGAAGTCATTAATAGGGAGGAAATCTGTTGGAGACAAAAGTCAAGACAAATGGATCAAGGAAGGGGATGGAAATACAAAATTTTTTCATGTGATGGCCAATGGTAGAAGGCGGATGAATTTTGTGGCTAGGCTGGAAGTAAACGGGGAAGTGACATCTAACCAGGATGAGATAGCTAGGATCTTTGGGGACCATTTCAAATCCTTGTATAGAATTGGGACTTGGGAGAAAGATTGAACATAGAAAGGTTAGAATGGACTTTATTAGAAGAGGATGCAGCAAGGTGGCTAGAAAAGGATTTTGGGAAAGAAGAAATAAAAAGGGTAGTCTTTTCTATGGACAAATTTAAAGCACCGGGTCCGGATGGTTTAACAATGGCTTTTTATTAGGACTTCAGGATTGTTGGGAAGTGGTGAAAGATGAATTATTTGAAATCTTCAAGGAATTCTCGAATACACATATTGTTAGTCCTGGAGTTAATGCAACTTTTTTGGACCCAATTCCAAAAAAAACCTGATGCGAGCCAATCCAAGGATTCCCGACCCATTAGTTTGGTTAACAGTATCTACAAAATAATTGCTAAGGTCATGTCTTTGAGGATTAAGGTGGTACTGCCCTCTCTCATAAGTTAGTTCATGGAGCTTTTGTTCAAGGAAAACAGATAATCGACCAAATCCTAATAGCCAATGAATGTGTAGAAGAATTGAAGAAATCCGGGAAGGAAAGTTTTGTGTGCAAATTGGACTTAGAAAAGGCTTATGATTTGGTGATGCATCAACGTGGGTTTGGGGAGAGATGGTGTCATTGGGTGTTTGGTTGTATTCGGTCTTGTCACTTCTCTATCATTGTTAATGGAGTGGTGAAAGACTTCTTCCAAGCTTCTAGAGGACCAAGGGAAGGGGATCCTCTCTCACCCTTCCTCTTTACTTTAGTGGCCGATGTGTTTAGTAGATTCCTCTCTAAGGCTGATAGGGAAGATGAGATTAGGTGTTGGAAAGTGGGCAGAAATAGTGTTCCAATTTCTCACCTTCAATTTGCAGACGACATCATTTTTTGTGAAGGGGTGATAATGTGATATTAGGAGGGTGAGGAGATTAAGGCCTCGTTTGTTTCGCAAATTTTGGAAGGCGGGAAAGTTGGTCAATGGGATTTTGATTCCCATTAACCAACTCTCCCATGTTATTTTTCAAGATTTAGGTGGGACCCATGGTAAATGCCTTTCCCTTGGGTATCACTTACCTGGGAAAGTGTTACCCTTCTCCCACTTGGGAAAGTTAACTTTCAAGTGGAGAGTAAATACTCAAAATAAAATATGTCAAAAATGCCATAAAAAATATAATTCAAAAAGCGTGAACCTGGACCCAAGGGTAAAAATGACAAAACATAGAAAAATTAACCACTTACCTGGGAAAGTGGGTGAGGCAAAAGAACATGGGGAAGTTGAAAGGTCGCATTTACCCGGGTAAATTTAACAAAAAAGAACATGGGTAAATACACTTACCCGAGTAAATCTTTCTTGGGAAACACTTACCTGGGTAAATGGCCTCTTTCTAAACGGACGAGGCCTAAAAGAATTGATCAAGAAGTTTGAAGGAATCTCAACCCTGAAAATCAACTTAGGTAAGAGTTGCATAGTAGGGGTTAACATGGAAGACAATGATTTAAACTTGGTAGCGGATTGCTTTGAGTGTCCGTTGACTTATTTAGGCCTCTAAAGGATTTGTTTCCTTCTTTGTATTCCATCTCCTTGTATAAAAATGAGAGCGTCTCTTTTTTTCTAGAACCACCTATTTTGCCTCTGGGTCATTATTGGGATTTTGGGTTTCGAAGGGGATTGAGTGATGAACAAGCCATTTGTATGTTAGAGTTGTTGTTGCTTCTTGAAAGAGTTTACTTAGAGACTCCAAAACCGGACAGATGGGTTTGGTGTCCAAGTCCTAAAGGTTTCTTTTCCTGTGCCTCTTTTTTTAGTACTCTTTGCCAGTCCCCTATCCCTCTTTCCTTTCCTACTAAGGAAGTTTGGTGTCAACAGATTCCTCCAAAAATTAAAGCTTTTTGTTGGGAAGTGGCTTGTGGGAATGTTAACACACTGGATTACCTACAAAAGAAGAGGTCATTTCTATGTATTTCCTCGAACTGGTGCACTTTATGTAAATTGGATGGTGAGTCTTGTTACCACTTACTAATCTCTTGCTCCTTTTTTGCAGATATTTGGGAGTGGTTTTTCTCTTTGTTTGGGTGCAGGTGGAACATGCCAATGGAGATTAAGATGCTGTTTGATCCAGCTACCTTTGTGTGGCCAAAAAGAAGGGGAGGAATAATGTGGAGATGCACTAGAGTAGCAGTGATTTGGACCTTATGGTCAGAAAGAAATGCTAGGATTTTCCAAGAGAAGCCGAGAAGCAAACAAGAAATTATGGATTGTGTTTTGACCAGAGTTCTCCTTCGATGATATTTGGCTACTAACTGTGAATTTCTTAGACAGTTCTCCTTCGATCATATTTGGAGGAATTGGTTATCAGTGGCTTCTAGTTCTGCACAGAAGACAAAAACAAGGTTGTAATGGGCATCTCCCAGTGAAGGTTTTTTGAAATTAGATCTGATAGCACTTTTTTTTAGGACCGATGGGGAATGGAGACTCTATAAGGGTCTTAACTGTTTGCAGTCCTACAGGGTGTTCGGATTGCAAAAGGAATGAACTTGGAAAACCTGGAGATTGAAGGGGGATTCCAAGGTTGTGGTGGGCTGATTAAAAGACCCGGATTCAGTGATATGGTGCTATCGAGATGAAATGAAGAAATTCAAATGGTTAACCCAGCAGATGAGCTTAACTATACAAGGGGTGGGAAGGGAGACAAATGGTATGGCTGATTCATTAACTAAGCAAGGGGTGCCTAGGGATCAATTGTTTAGGGCTCAGTTGTAATTTTTGTGCTGTCTTTTCTTTATGAGTGAGGCTGCATCTTGTGCCTCCATTGGGGAAGCTTGTAACAATTGGTTATCTTTTCTGATTTAGTGAAATTTTAAAGAATCTTTTAAAAAAAGGTACCTGCTAATGGAAAGCTCAATTGTTTGAAGACCAAACTGTGCATTATTCAGACCTAACCCACAACAGGGTTTCACATGTTATATCTTCTTCAGTAGTTGTGAATTGCCATCATCTCTAAACACTCCATGTTTTTTTTCCAAAATCTCACCCTAGAGCCATCTGAAATTATATATCTAATACCTTATAGAAATTTCTGGTAGAATTATTTTTTTTTGGATTTCAAAATTTCTGGTAGAATTTCTTCCACTAGGTTCCAATTCATGCTCCTTGTTCCATATTTGATTACCGTGATGTGTCTACATAAAATCCCTGACTGTTCATTGAACCTCCAAAACACCATTTATTTTGAAGAACAATGCTCTGTCTCCAATCTTCTTAGACCTAGTTCTCAAACATTTTTTTTGGTGTGCACCTTGTTCCACTTCGGCAAGTGAAATTTGACCTCTTTCCACCCTTTCCTTTTTTTTTCCTAAATTCCCCTTTCTAGTTGTTCACTACACTCGACAACAAGGAGAAAAGCAATAAGAAATATTGGGAAGTGGTGACAACCACACTTCTGATAAGAAGGAGCTTACGTCCCTTAGATAAGTATTTCGTCTTCCATGAAGCCAGCTTTTTATGAAAACATTCAACCATCAGATAAAAGCCTTGAGACACATCTTACCCCTAATGGCAAACCTGAATACTTTGTAGATAGTTTGCCAACAATACACCCTAGCACAGTCACCATTTGTTCCAACTTTGATGTCTCTCCTATAGTCCTACCACCATTACTTGTGCACGTTTATGCATAGAGAAGAAACTGCATTGAACCATCTAAAGATACAAAAAAGATGTACCATTTGGTCTTGGGATGCCTTATAAAAAAGAGAGTGTCATCAATAAATTGTAGTAGAGGAGCAAGGTGCCAACCAGCTGGTTGGTAAGGTCTCCTGCTGGTGGTAGAGGAGACTTGGGATCGAATCCTGCCTACACCTGGGTTGGGGGATGGGCTACTCCTGCCCCCTGGGTTGTATAGCCCTTCAAAAGAAATAAATAATAATAATAATAAATAAATAAATTGTAGCAGAGGAATTGCCATTTGATCCTTTCCAGCCTGTAAACATTGAATAAAACATCCTGATGAAGATATTCTAGTTAGGACCGTGGTGATGAAAATGAGTGGAAACTAGGAAAAAATGGAGAAATTGATCTCTGTCTAGTAATCCTTGAGATGCTCCATTGATAACTATTGAGAAGAATTATAGTGATACATGCTTTGATTGAATTCATCCACTTTGATTTGAAATTCATCCATTTCAAAGCATAATCAAGAAACTTCCAAATTCATTTGTTTGGCCCTTCACAAATGTCCCTTGTAAATTCCATATGATGGACCCCATAACCTTCATTCATTTTTCCAACACCTAAGTGACCTAATGCACTACCACTTAGCCTAATTGGACAACAATCTTCTAGATCCATTGTTCCATTCTTTAGAATCAATGTTAGAGTAGTAGTATTTAAGCACCTTTCAAAGGTAATTTTGGGGTTGAATTCTTCAAAGAATTCCATATTATCTTTTTTATGAGTAACAATTCCTTTTATTAATATAAACAGCAAGCATACAAATTAGTATACACAATGGACAGCATATCTTTTACAATCTCTCCCAATTAAGTTTGCTTTTACATAAGGTAAAGTATTTCATTAAATTGATAAAACATAACATATACAAAACCCTGCATAATAAGGCACTAAATTTGCTTTACTTTTTTTCCTTGTACACCGCAATTAAATTTGCTTTACAATCAAGCCCAAAAAACTAATCCCTAGTTTCCCATTTGTTTTGCTAAAGTATCAGCCATGCACTTAATTGATCATTGTACCCATTGAACTTTGACTAAAATGTTTCTAGTCAACCACCTAAATTTTCAGTTAGCTGATCTTTGCCAACACCTTTCTGATGCCCCTGTACTGAATCGGTTTCCAACAAAAGAAAGAACAGCTTAAGCCCACCCACCACACTCTAAAAGTCAACACCCCACCCCCTGGAATCAAAAAGACATCCTTCATCAAATCTAAAAGTAAGCACCACTACATCACTATCATAATCCTTTAGGTTCCTTCTAAAAGGAAAGCCCCAGAAAGTTCAAATGGAAAATGAGAAACAAGGGAAGCAAGCAACCAAACATAACTTATACAGCGGTATGGAGTAAAAACATGGTATATAAGACAAATAGGTATGTTCCTCCACTGAAGCTCTTCTGAAAGTTTGATCATAGAGCTCAAAATGAGGTCATGCCTGAAAACTCTATCAAAAGATGCACGAGCCATGTCCCAGGATTTCCAAGGTTTTATGCCACACCCCCATTAACCAACAAGGTCTATACCCTCTTTGGAACCTCCAAAGCCACTTCTCATGCTATGATGCCCAGATACAGATATGGACACAAACATGAAAACAGGAAATGTGGATATGACTCTATCTTCTACTGTCCTACAATTCTGGACAAAAATATAGGTATGGGTATCCCATATTATATGTTTATATCACGCTTTTGGATCTAGATTTTAAAGCTAAATGTCATTTTTCAAGACTTATGCCTTTTCATATTTAGCTAAATTTGGTGGGAGCCTCATGCACTGAGCTGTCCTTTTTCCTAACATCTTTGGATCTTTTTATAGTATAATTTGTTAAAACAAACCATTTAACATATTTTATAAGTGTCAATGCCATAAAGTACATCTAGATGTATCCATGCAGCATCTGGTATCTCATCTGACATCAGATTGCTAAACATGCATTGTATTCCGAGTATCATAGTCACATGTAAGGAAATCCTTTTGTCTTTTATTTACCCATTCTCAGCATTTCATCTTCCTTTCCAGGTAACTTTTCATATTTTTTTCCAAGGTAAATGGTATGTCAGTCAACTAGATGATTGTTGTCTCCAGAGTGCACCAAAAAGTCCTAATTATTTTCTCAATTTTTGTCATCACTTTCATAGGCACATTAAAGGTGAAGGAAAAAAATATATACCAGCAGGTTGTTGATGCATATACCATCTGAACGACCCACCCCATATTTTCCAAGAAAGACTTAAGTTTGTAATATTGAATATTTTAAATAATGCATCACACTTGTTTTGTTTGGGTGTAGGTGGAAACCCTTGCCAAATGTACAAAGCTTGTTTGCTTGTACTTTTTTCAGTTGGCCTAAGAAACAGGAAAGAATCTTATGGTGGTAAACAAGAGCTGCGGCTTGATGGATAATGGAAGATGTGAATTTTTCAGGGAAGGAGAGAAGCAGAGAAGCCTTACTTGAAACTATTACCATCAGGATGATCCATTGGGTGAAATCCCTGCTTTTTGAGGATAAATCTGCTGATGACCTGCATAGAAAGTGGAAGGAAGTGGCTGATCCAGCCTCTTATGCTGCTGTTATCAGGTATTCTTGGTCCCCGCCAATTGGTGGATTCATCAATTGGAACTTTGGTGGTAGTAGTGAAGAAAACACTGGTCCCTCAGGCATTGGAGGGTTTTTAAGGAATGATGAAGGAAGAATACATGCTTTCTTTTCAGGTCCAATCGATGTTGGTGATTCTTTAAGGGCTGAAACCTTGGCTGTAATGATCTAATGGAATGTGTTCTAATGACCAAGGATTTTTTTTTTATCAAAAACAGAAAGGATTTGAATATATGGAAATTGATTATAGAAGGTGATTCAAAGTTAGTGATAGGCTGGTTGCAAAAGGAGGTGAGTTGGTGGACTATGTTAATGAGAAGAGGAGATTTAAATGGATGACACTTGCAAGGAAATTAGACTTCAATGGGTAAAAAGAGATGCAAACTCCTTTGCTGATGAATTGGCTAAACAAGGGGTGGGAAGAGATCATTTTTTTGGGCTATGTTGTAATTTGAATTTCTTGGGGAGAGCTAAGAGAGTTTATCTCTCCCTTTTCTGATAGTAATGTATATTCTTTCTTTTAATCACTAATGAACTAATTCTGTTAATGATAAAAAAATGTACAACCCTTGAAGGTTTCTTTCATCAGCTCTTTGTGGGCTCTTTGCCTCCATTTCTTCTAGTTAGAAGAATTTGTCTCCCTTTTGTTCCTCTAAAGGTTTCCTTTTTTGTTTAGGAGGCCTCTTGAGGACACATTAATATAGGTGATCCAGCTTTGTGTCTCCTCACATTTGCATTATGAACATGAAGGATGGAAAATCCATCGATCATCTCCTCATAAACTGTATGGTTGCTAGATCCTTGTTGCAATTCTTCCTGGGATAGTTTCGTTTATTGACAAGGATGGGAGATGGAGAGTACTGAGAGACAATGAGATGGAGAAGAGCGCTAAAGCTCAAAGCAAAAAAAGTTTGTGTTTGAGGAAGGGACGAATGGAGGTGCTGCTGCTCTGAAATTTAGGGAAGATAAGAGAGTGACAATATTTCTAGTGGGTGAAGCTGTTGGCTGAAAGGGTTTGTGGAAGGAGAAGTATATTCAGTCAAAAAATAGGGATGGAAGACCTCTTTGGGCATAATGGGAAAAGGGTATGAAGTAGAAATGAGGAAAAATATGAAAGGGTGGTTCATTGTTGTAACAGAAAATTTTGGTGAAAACAGGAAGCAGTTGGCTTGAATCCCAGAAGGAAGGGAGAGAGAAGGTTGGACGGCGTTTTCTGATAAAATTCAAGAATTCCAACTGTGGATGGAAGAAGAACAGAGGGGCGGCTGGAATTGATGGCCTTGTTATCAATATGGAAGGTAGTGTGATTTGGGCTTACAGCAGGTCTGTTGGTATAGCAGATGCTTCCAAAGCAGAAGTTAAAGCCCTGCTGGTTGTTTTGAGGGTTGCTAAGTCGTTATTGAATACTCTTGCTGTAGAAGGTGATTCTAGGAACGCTATTAGATTAGCTTCCAGCTTGGATCTTGGGCTTGGCCTTTGGAGGCTGGCTCACCTTATTTATGAGGTCCGTGACATGTCAGCTCCTTTGAACTGCTCTTTCAGACAGATTACAAGGGTTTTGAGCTTGATGGCAGATTCCTAAGCTAAACAAGTGGTGGATAGGGATTTTTTTGTATAGTGTTGATTCATTTCCAATGTAAAGATTTTTTTTTGATAAATAAAAGTTCATTAAGAATTCATTATCAACGAAAGATAGACTGTTACAAGCATCAGAACAGGAGATGCGAGGTGCAGCCTCACCCTTTAAAAGAAAAGAAGCAGCACAAAGCTTACAATTGGTCCCAATACAACTGATCCCTAGTTACTCCTTGTTTGGCTAAACAATTAGCAAATGAATTAGCCTCCCTTCCCACCCATTGTATGATTAAATTCATATGTTGTGTTGCCCATTTGAACTTCTTCAATTCATTTCTATAGCACCATACCACTGATTCTGTATCTCTAAGCCAACCCATCACCACCTAGGAGTCCCCTTCTATCACCAAACACTCCACACCTATCTCTCTTGCACTCTGTACACCTTGTAGGACTGCATACAGTTCAGCCCTTAGGTTCAGTTTGAAAGGAGTACAAATACAAATATGTTGAGTGTAAAACCTTGTATTTTGTATTATCCTGTATGCATATGTACTGTACATATTTGTATTTGTACTCTTTCCAAACTGAACCTTAACGAGTCTCCATTCCCCATCGGTTCTGAGTAGAGTGCTCTCAGATTCCCATCCTTGTCTACTTCTCTCCCCTTGGAAGATTCTGGCATTTCTTCTTCCCATGAAGTCCAAACCACTGCTATTCTAGAATATCTCCACATTGTTCTTCCCCCTTTTCTTCGGCTAAGTATATGTAGATGGATTGAACATCAATTTAATCTCCAATGGCATATTCCACCTGTACCCAAACAAAGAGAAAATCCACTCCCAAATTTCTGCAGCAAACGAACAAGAAATATATAAATGATAACAAGATTCACCATCAAATTTACATAGAGTGCACTAATTTGGGGAAATACTCAATAAAGGCCACTTCTTTTATAAATAGTCCAAAGTGTTAATTTTCCTATATACCACTTCCCAACAGAAAGCCTTGATTTTAGGAGGGATCAGCTAATACCGAACTTCCTTTCAAGGAAAAAACAAAGAGGAAGAGGACTAGCAAAGAGCTTTAAAGAAAGAGGCACAAGAGAAGAAACCTTTGGGATTTGGACACCAAATTCTCCTATCTGGTTTAGAGGGTTCTAGGCAAACTTTATCCATAAGAAAGAGAAGCGTTGTCAAAAAGGTGGCTTCTTCATCCCTCAGCCCCCTTCGAAACCCAAAATCCCAATCAAGATTCAAAGGTGAAGTAGAAAGGACTAGAAAGCTCAAAATCGCCTTATTTTTGTATAAGGAAATGGAGTACAAAGAAAGAAACAAGTCCTTTAGGGGTCGGTGACCAAACCAAATGTCTTCCCAAAAGCGGATTAGGTTTCCTGAACAAGCATCATACCTGATAAAACTGAGGAATTGAAGAACACATTGTGGATTGCTTTCCAAGGTGTTGCCAAAGTAGCCTGACGTGATACACCAGCATCCTAGCCACTCTCCAATCTCGCAAATACTATCCACTACTTCAGCCCACAAGTTTTCCTGCTCAAGCGACCACCTCCATAACCATTTTCCTAAAAGAGCCATGTTTTTCTCTCACATTCCCAAGACCTGCTCCACCCTCTTCCTTACTTTTACACACAATTCCCCCAATAGATTAAATTGTCCTTTCTTGTCTCTCCTGGCTCCCAAAAGAAATCCCTCATAATTTTTTCTAACTTCTCTTCTTCCCTTGGAGGGATTCTAAAAATAGAGAGGGAATAGATAGGTAAGTTAGCCAAAGTAGATCTTATCAAGGTAATCCTCCCTCCCAAAGAGGTGTAACTCCTCTTCCAAGCAGCCAGTCTCTTTTCATATCTTTCTACAACTGGGTTCCAGAATTTGCTTTCCTTAGGGTTGGCTCCTAGGGGAAGTCCCAAGTAGGTCAAAGGAATATGCCATCCTCTACCAAACTTAGGACACTCTCCTCCATATTAGTCGCTGCTACACGACTTTTGTCCAAATTTGTCATAGAAGTTTTTTCTCTCTTTTGATTGTACATCCTTTCATCTACATATTAACTCAAAAGCAGCTGTTGCACTACTATGAAATAAGCAAAACATGAAATACTTTTTTAATCGATTCAACATCTGAAATCCATTAAAGGACTACATTTTCAATTCCCTATGGTGCAGTTTCCAACTTCAAAACTGGAAAAGTAAAAAATATATTTCAGGGGGTAAAATAGTATACCTGTTCAGATGTAGCATAAGATCCATAATGGACCTCTTTACGTGACAGTGCCTTCAAAGCCGCAAAGAAGGACTGGACCTGAAAATTAAAGAACCCAGAAAAAATATGAAACAAATTGAACAAAAAAAAAAAGAAAATATATAAAGAGAAAGTCTGCTCACTATAAAGTCAATTATGTTCTTCAAAATCAGTTGCAGGACAAGCATTAAATAGCCACAGCACAGATATAAATAATAGTTGGCAGAAAATACTACCTTCTCAACAACAGAAGTAAGCTTGAAAGTTAGGTACAATCCCGTAGTTAGTGATGAAAAAAGGCTTCCATATTCCTTGTTCAAGAAGAACCGGTACCAGACAGGTGTTGGTAACAAGGCACGGTAAAGCAGCAGCAGATATTCAACTAAAGTTAACATTTGACCCTGAAATCCAAAATTCCAAATAGATCCTAAGGCTGGTCTTCTACACCATGAATGTCCCCAACATACAAAAGGGGGTTAATTGCATATCATATACTGATAAAAAAATATTACCTGCTTCCGATAATTTCTGCCTCTACTATTCTTGTGATACATTAGCAGTATGCACTTTATGACCATTGCTGCCTGCCGCACCATTGTATCTGAAGAGCAAACCAACTCTTAAGAAAATACTCTTGAAACTACAAATGTACTCATTTTTCTTTTTTTATGAGAAATAGCAAGGATTTCATTAATAACCATAAAGATAAGGCTGATGAGGGAGAGGTTTCCTCAACAGCCATAAACAAGAAAAAGTAACTAAAAATGCACTCATAAAAAAATAAAACAATAAAAAACTAAAACTAAAATAAAAGCACTAACTTTGATCAATCCCTCATCAAGAGGGAACAATTTTGATGGCTTTTCCCTACATGTTCTTGAAGAAACATTCAATGTGCATTACTAATACAGGAACTCTTATAACATATAAACTAATACAAGATAGATTTATGCTATACCAAGCACCAGCAAACATCTATAGTGAGGCAAACCAGATAATTGCTAGGGTATTTCTGTTATTTTCAGATTCTTGAAGAAAAATTACTGCAACTTGCTCTTCTGATTTTTTTTTCTCTTTTCACTACTCTCTCTTGATTAAATCATGGCAACTCTATTCTATTTTTGGTTTTTGGAGATTCTTACAGGTATTTTAAAGAAGATTGGATTGTTCTTGAACTAGAAAAATTAAAAAAAAAAAAAAAGTACTGAAATCCTCCCCTTAAATCAAGATCCTAATCTCGTATTTTTTTTTCTCCAGCAAAACTTAAATCCATATCTAAAGGAAAAATGTGCATATCCTCGATCATAACAACAACCCTTGCTTGTTTGATGGAAATCCATGATGTGTCCTTAACATAGAGCAATGAATTGCCCACAAACATCACCGATTACCTTGGAGGTCTAAATACACCAAGTGTATAGGGGATCCAACAACATTAATCCAAATCAACAAAGAATAATTATCATTAATGATACTCCGAGCCAACAACCACCACCTAATCAGCATGGAACTCCAATAACCTATGGAGCATCTATTCCTTTTCAAGAACTTCTATAGGATAACAAAGCTGTCATTGGCATTCTTGTACTTCCCAGTATGAAACAAACTCTTGAGTAGCTGAGTATAAAAGTCTTCCCACCAAATATAGAGTGATCAATGTCTTCCACGCAGATAGATTGAACCTCACCCACTTCAGGCTTTTCAAACATGTTGCATCAACTTCTCAGCTCCAAGGATTGTTGAGGCTCACATGGCTGTTTTCACCCTTGTCATCCTGGTATTGTGATAGTTTCAATCCTTGCATTCTTTTTTCTTTGAATAACAGGAACTGATTTATTATAATAATAAAGAAAGTGTACAAAGGGGATAAGGGGAGAGAGAATCTGTCTTAACTCTCCCAAATACAAACAGCAAAATTACAATACATTCCCTTAGTTGTTTCAGATTGTGGAAAATCAGAATGGATCGGTGGCTAGTCAATTTGAAGTGAGTGGGGGCACTATTATTTGGAGCCCTTCTTTTAGAAGGTCATTTCAGGACTGGGAAATTGGGAAAGTTGAATATCTCTTGGGGCTGCTTCACAGGCAGTCCATTGACTTGTTGTCTGAGGACTCTTGGATCTGGAAGTTTAGTGTGGATGGTAATTTCTCGGTTAGCTCTTTTGCGGAGGTTCTAAATGAAGCTGTGCATCCTAAATTTCCAGTGGTGAAAATTTGGAACCCTTCGGTGCCTTCTAAAGTGAATGCTTTGGTTTGGACTGCATCTCTCAACAGATACCTTACGAAAGACTCCCTGGTTAGAAGGGGTGTTCAGATTCAGGACCATCTGTGTGTTCTTTGTGGAGATATGGAGGAGGATGGCAGGCACCTATTCATTCACTGTTCGGTTACAGCTGCAATATGGAATCACTTTTTATCGGGGGTAGGGCTGCAATGGTGTATGCCTGGTTCAGTTCTGGACATGATATGGAGTTGGGAGCTGAAGGGTGGTTCAAAATTGGCGAAGTGCATTTGGAGTGTCATGCCTGCAGCCATCTTATGCACAGTCTGGACGGAAAGAAACAGAAGGATCTTTCAAAATAAGGCCGCTAGCATAGATTGCTTGATTGCCTTTGCATTTGGAAAGATAGTTTCCTGGGTGGCGGCGGCAAAGGACATTCAGGTTTCTGCCCTTTGTTCTCAGCTGAGATCTAGGATTTTTCCTGAGTTATGATGTATTGTAGGTTTAAAGTGAGTTGTGTTGACTCTTTGCCTTAAGGGCCTGGGTTGTAATCTGCCACTTTAGGCTATTTGAATTAAATTTTACCTTATCTTTTTCAAAAAAAAAAAAACATCCCCCAAAATAAATAGTGATCCCTTCCCACCCCCCACTTGCTAAAGTATCAGTGAATGAATTAGCATTCATTTTCACCCATTTCAAATTGATTTCCATTCCCCAAGACAACCAAGTACTCCTTTTCTCGTTAATATAGCACCACCATCCAGCCTCCTCTTCCTTCTTCAACCACTCAATAACTTAACTTTGTGTCCCCCTCAATTACTAGCTTCTGAATGTTCAGTTCTCCAGCCCGTTGAAGACCTTCCATCACAGCCATTATTTCAGCCCTCAAAGAATCTCCAACAATGATTCTTCCTCATTTCTAAAGATGCCCCCTATACCTAAGGGACCCAGATTTCCTTCACTACTTCCATCAAAATTTGGCTTAATAAAGCCACATGGAGGAGGGGACCAGGTTGGTCTCACCGCAACCTTACTAGGAGTTCAGTCAGCAACAACTTTCCAATTCCTTTTTTTTTATCAATAACACTTTCATTAATTCATCAGTAGAAAATTTACAAGTGGAAGACAAACAACTTATCTTCCAAGAATCACAAAGAACTTCAAGAAAGGAAAGAAGAAAATACAAAGATACAAGGACACTAACATTACAACTTAGCCCAAAACAAAGAATCCCTTTCTGCCCCTTGTTTTGCTAAACCGTCAGCTAGGGAATTAGCTGATCTCTTAATCCAACATGTCTTAATTTCCATCTCCCGCACCAGCCATTTGAATTTCCTCTTCTCATTGTTATGCTTCCAAAGATCATTTTGTTCTTTGGTCAGCCACCCTATCACCACCTCTGAATCCCCTTCAATTATCAATGTTATACTTTCCAATTCCTCACCAAATGGCGAACTAAAAGGCACGATGGATTTCTTGTCCATTTCTATGCTTTATTTGGGCCTAGTTCTCTTCTATCTTTAGTTGCAGGTGGACACCTCCATGCCAAGCCTTTTTGACCCAAGCTTTTTCAGGAAATCAAAGAGACGTAGAAGATTAATGTGGAGAGCCACAAGAGAAGTTATCTCATGGTCAGTTTGGGAAGAAAGGAACAATAGGATCTTTAAAGGAGTGGAGAAATCCAAGGAGGAAATTGTAGAAAGGATAATCATTATGACTATTCAATGGTTGAAAACTTTGGATTTGTTTAAAGACTTCTCAGCTGAAAACATTTATAGAAATTGGGAAGTGGTGGCACCTACAACTTCCATAAAACCCTGTGCAGGAATTGTGGTCCCCATCAACACAACAAAGAGTGAAACTGAACTTCGACGGGAGTTCTAGAGGTAACCTGGGCCCTTCAAGTATAGGAGGAGTAATCAGAGATGAAAATGGCAGAATTGTGGCTATGTTTTCAAGACCAAGGAGTGGGGGACTCATTAAGAGCGGAGGTGATGGCCTTGCTTCAAGGTGTAAGATATGCCAAATAGATGGGGATACACCAAATTGATATAGAGGGAGACTCTAAATTGTTGATTGAATGGCTGCAATTTGGTAAGTTGGGAGTCTGAATTTATACAGCCCACAAGGGAAATCCTCAACACAACAAGGGAGATCGGTGTGTGCTTCAAATGGACAAGGAGATCAGCTAATGGTTTAGCTGACACATTGGCTAAACAAGGGACTGTGAGAGAGAGAATGTTCTATCCAGTTTTGTAAGAAAGATTACTAGGGGCTCAACACCTATTTAGGGGTTGACAGTTGTACTTGACTCGGGAAAGTTATTCTTAACTTGTATTAATGAAATTACCATTTCCAATCAAAAAAATGAAAGAAGAAATAGGCTCATTCTAACGATTGGAAATGGCATAAGGAGAGGGAAATTGCTCTTTTAAAGGAGAATTATCCAACCACACATGACCCCAGTATTTGACACCATTTCCAGAACAGGGATTATACTTGACAAATGGCAAAAGGATGGTGAAATTGCACAAATGGACTTCCAGCGAGAAGCTTTGGAGGCCCTAGCCAAAATCTAGAAAACCCAACATCAGCCACAAGCCCATGAATACTGAAGATAACCTTTGTCCACAACTTGTATTTATCTTTAGGTAATCTCCACAGCAACATATTAGCCTTGTTTTCAGGCCCCGTGGGAATAGGAGACTCTAATAGAGCTGAGATTTTAGCAGCAGTACAAGGTATTCAGACTGCAGAACAATTAGGAGTTCAGCACTTGGTAGTTGAAGGAGACTCTCAAATTGTTGTGGGATGGTTGAAAGACCCAGCTTCAACCATGTGGCAACACAGAGATTTTTAAGAAAAGTCAATTGGCTTACAAGAAATATGACTGTTAACTCTCTTTGGGTAGGAAGATCAGCAAACACCGTGGCGGATGGGTTAGCTAAGCAGGGGGGCTACAAGGAAGCAGTTATTTTGGGCTGCTTTGTAATTTTATTTATGGTTAATTCTATTTTACTTTGATGCAATACTTTTCTGAAGAGGTAACAGCTCGTGCCTCTTCAGTGTTTCCTGCACTGTTTTTTCTGAATTAATAAATTTCTTCATTCATCAAAAAAAAAAACAAAAAATCTCCACAGCCATTTCCCTAACAAAGTAACATTCCTCTCTTGGATGGTTTCAATCCTTGCATTCCATAAACCTGGGTGGTTACAATGAGGGCTAGATACCCATATACCTGGATACTAATGATCTAGCCTCTTTAATATGAAGAAGAAGAATCTGATCTATGAACCCAATAAAAGCTTGACTAACTTGATGCAGGAAAAAATATTACAACATAGATCCAAACCAACAAAAACCAGATTAGTTTTTCTTGAAATTCTAAGTGCAAACCTTGCGTCACACTCTACTATCACTACTTGATGCAGGATCAACTACTACAATAACAAATTGATGCAAGATAAACCTGCAAAATACAAAAAAGAAAAAGACAAACGTGAACTTTTTGCCCTCTCAACTCTCAAAAATGAAACTGTTTCCAATTTGGGCACTCCTTCCCCTTCAGGCCTCAACTGGAACCGTGGTTTTGGAAGAGGTCTTAGAGAAAGAAGTGTAACTTAAATCTTGAAGATAGTTACCCTATACCCAAATTTGGAGGATTCTAGACTCTAGGTAGTTTCCGTAGACGGACTTTTCTCTTGCTCCTCTTTCTTCACACGTCTAGCTTTACCCGACCCTCAAGGGGTGGACTTCCCCGTGAAAGAAATTTGGTGTAAGCCTATCCCACCAAAAATCCAAGCTTTTTGCTGGACTACTTTCCTTGGAAAGGTAAATACTTATGATATGCTGTAGGAAAGGAGGCCTTGTTGTTGCCACTCTCCTCATATTTGTTTCCTCCGTATGGAAAGTGGAGAGATCCTTGCCCATTTATTAATCTCATGTCCTTTTGTGATTCGTGCTTGGGAGTCTTCCTGCCCTCTCTTTGGTTGCAGGTGGGTCCCTCCTCAAGAGGTGGTGGATATCTTCAACCCAAGCTTCATGAGGCAACAAAAGTGAAGGTTCCTTTTTGGTGGGATAGGCTTGGGTGGTGTGGGAAAAGAGGAAAAACATAAAAGTGAAGGTTCTTTTTTTGGGTCGACTTTGGATTGCTTCCAATTATAATTATTCATTGACATTATAAGAACTTGGAAGGAAGTAGCATAGTACTCTAGAACAAAAGAAGCAGTAAGATTGGAATGGAAACCTCCAAGAGGATATAAAGTTGAACTGAACTTTGATGGCTGAACAGAGGCTCTTTCCACGCAGCTGAAGTGGGCGAAGTGAGACAGACCTAATCCTCGCTATGACAGGGCAAAGGCAGAATGGAAGGAAATGGAAGAGGATGACCACCAAAGTTTTCAAGGCGCCAAGGCAAGGCTGGGCGTCAGGGGAGGCGCCTTGTTGCCTAGGCGATGGATTTTTTTTATATAGAAAAAATAGATCCTAGGGTAGTTCCCTAGGTACCATAGCCATATTTCCTTAATAATTATTCATAATTTTTATAAGAAAAGTATAGAGTTCATGTTAAAGTATAAAAAATCAACATATTCATGAGAAGAAAAAAAAAGAAGGAAAAGAAAATTCAAAAAATATAGGGCCTGAACCCTTATTTTTCTATAGAAAAATAAGAAAAGAAAAAGTAGTAGAAAATGTGTTGATTAGACAAAATTTTAAGTTCTTCCGTACTTATTGGTTCAGGTTTTAAAGTCTTTGAGGGTTCAATACAGAATTTAGCAATGTTTGTATTGATTAAATCCCAGCAAATAAGAAAATAATAAAAACAAATTAGTATATAAACACCCAAAATGAATATTTTAGTTTAATAGTGCCTATTTTATAATTATAATGTCAAAAAATAAAGAATAAAAAAGTATTTTACAATAAATAGTACAAAACTGCTGGGTGATTAGGTGAGGCGAGCCTCAAGGGGCGCCTTGTCGCCTAGGCACCCACCTAGGCGTCGCCTTGACAACTATGATGACCATTGGGTGGATTGTGAAGATTCTGTTGATGACATATCTTCTGAAGATGAGTCAAGCATTGGTAGTGTTGATGGCACAGTTCAAATATGTATGGAGAGCGAAGACAACTTTCAGTTAGGCTCTCTCTTTGAGGAAGGAAAAGCTGATAACCTCAACTTGGGCCTGCAAAGTGTAAGCCAGTTCCAATCTACAAAACGTTTAGAAGGTGAAGTGTGGCTGTGCTGAGGGAGCGGCTTAAAGAAGTTCTCCAAGAGTCAGGAAAGGAATAGAGAATTTCAAAGGGGAAAAGATACCAAGCCAATCGAGCGACAGAGGCAAGACGATCAGTTGGTGCTTCGGCAGGGTAATGAGGAAACTGCAATGAACATTCTGGCGGGGGACAAAATACCAATGTTGGTCAAGTCTGCTAATACCTTGTTACCTTCCCAAAATGTAAGAGCTAAGAACAGGGGTTTGGTGAATCAACAAGAAAATCAAGGTTTTGAAGGTTCTCATTCTCCATTGTTGTTGGACAATCAGTCGCCCTCATCAACCTCTAGTAAACCCCTATAACACTATGGGTTCAGTTTTTGGTACTAATCCCTCTTCTCTTGGTTCTACAGATATTTCAGCCCCCACCCTTGTCACTGATATGCCATTGGAAGTGCCTGATGAAAAGGGGTTGGGTGAAGAAGATCTTATTGAAAAGGAAATAGTTGGAGATAGGGAAGGAGGGTTGTTTGTCCTGGAGGCTGGAGAGAATAGGTTGCAGGAAACCAAAGAAGCAGTGCGGTTGGGTTTGGATGGGGAATTAGGGTCTACAGAGAAGGAAGGAACCAATGAGGTGGAAAGGAATACAAGAAGCGGGGAACATCAGTTTGAGAGGGATCCAGTGATGGAGCTGGCTGACAAGATGGGGTTGAAAGTAAAGAGATTAAAAATAAGGGAGGATAGAGGAGAAGGAAGTTAAATGAAGTGGAGAAACTAATCAATGATGTGGAAGGGGATAAGGAATTTAGCGCTAGAGGAGGTAGGAGAAAGGGGGGATTATAAGGTAGAGGGCTTGCGTTCAGTTCTTGCTGCGATTATGAAGATCATTAGTTGGAATGTAAGGGGGGTAGGAAGTGCCACAAAAAGGAGAGCAATTAAAGAGGTATTGGGGAAGGAGAGACCAGATTTTGTTTTGATCCAAGAATAAAAAATTCAGGTGGTCAATAGGAAACGGATAAGAAGCATTTGGGGTGAGAGGAATATTAATTGGAGTTTTGCTCCTTCTTGGGGAGCTTCGGGGGGAATAATAACAATCTGCAAAGAAGAGGCAGTTCAATGTATGGAAGAGTTAGTGGGTAAGTTTTCAGTGTCTATTAAGTTAAGGATTTTGCAAGATGGGTTTGAATGGGTCCTCACAAATGTCTACGGGCCAAATTCTTATAGAGAAAGGAGTAAACTGTGGGAAGAGCTAGGGGACATTAGGGGTCTTTGGGAAGGGCCCTAGTGTATTGGGGGTGACTTCAATGTTATAAGATTTGTGGGTGAGCCAATTGGAGGTAGACAAAGGATAACATCAAGCATGAGGCAGTTTAATTCTTTTATTGATTTTTTTTTATCAATAACAGCACTTTTGTTGAAATAGACATGTAAGTTACAATCAGATTGGAGGAGTAAAATGTCTTAACCCTCCTTTTCAAACCTGAAAACACATATTGCAAGACAGTCCAAAAGAAATTAGTTCTTCCCATCCCCTGTTTAGCCAAGGTGTCAGCCATGGAGTTGGTACTCCTCTTAGCCCATTGAACCCTTATAATCATGTTCTGAGTTAGCTGCTTGATTTTCTTTCTTTCATTTGAGAACTTCCACAGGCTGGACTCTTTGTTCTGCAACCAACTAACAGTCGGTTGAGAATCTCCTTCCACCAGCAGCTTACTAATATTCAACTGCTTAGCTCTTTTAGCTCCTTCTAGAACTGCCAGGATTTCAGCTCTCAGTGAGTCCCCCCAGCCTAATAGGTCCTGAGAACATAGCCATAATTCGACCTTCTTCGTTCCTGAAAATACCACCTATGCCTGAAAGGCTTGGATTTCCTTCACTACTACCATCGAAGTTCAGTTTAATGAAACCCAAGTTTGGTGGAGTCCAAACAGGTCTAATATCACTAAACATAGGAGCTGACCGAGCTACTTCTTCCCAGTTTCTAATGATGTTTCCTACTGAATAGGCTTCAAAATGCTTCAAAGACTTGACCCAGTGGGCCACCCTAACATATACAAGTTCTATGAGGGCTTCCTTGCTTTTTTTCTTTTCCATGAAATAGTCTTTGGTTTCTTTCTTCCCAGACCGTCCACCAAACAGCAGCTCTAGCACAATTTTTTTTTTTATCAATAACTGTGGATTAAATTAATATTAAAAATATGAGAAAATTACAGGGCAAGGGGGCTAAACAATCTTAGCTCCCAAGAACAACCATTAAGCATCAAAAGAACAAAAATTACAAGACAGCCCAAAAAATAGAATGTCTGTTCACCCCTTGTCTAGCTAGACCATTTGCCAAAGAGTTTGCACTTCTTATTACCCATTTGTATTGGATTTCCATGTCCTTAGTCAACCACTTGAATTTCCTCTTTTCATTACTGTAAATCCAAAGTCTAAGACTATCCTCTTTCAGCCAGTTTACCACCACTTCAGAATCTCCTTCTATGATCAACTTGTTAATATGCATATCTTTGATTCTTTGTACCCCTTCAAGAGCTGCAAGAATCTCAGCTCTCAAATAATCTCCCACCCCAACTGGTCCAGAATACATAGCTAACAGCTTCCTTGTTCATCTCTTATTACTCCTCCTATTCCGGATGGCCCTAGATTGCCCAAGCTGCTGCCATCAAAGTTCAATTTAACAAAGTCATGGGGTGGGGGGATCCAACAAACATTTGAGGCCTTCCTCATTGGAACAAGTTCTGCTATCACCTTCCACTTTCTTTGCAGTTCATCAACTGAGAATTCTGCGAACAGAGCCAAGATTTTCAACCAGTGTATAACCCTAATGTGGATGACCTCCAGCATTGCTTTCAAACTTCTCTCCTTATCTGTAGATATTCATGAATTTCTCTCCTCCCAAATAGTCCAACAGACTGCAGCCCTCATACACCACTACATAAACTTGGCCCTTTTTGTTGGCCGAAACGGCATACATGTGAATAGGCTTGGCACATTCGAGGGGGGTCCACCTGCACCCAAACAAAGAAGTACACCATTCCCAAATGATGTTAGTAAACCGATAGGAGATTAGTAAGTGATATCCAGACTCACCATCAGCTTTACAGAGGACACACTAGTGAGGACAAAAACAACTATTGGGTCTTTTTCTTTGAAGTAAATCTGTTGTGTTAACTCTTTCCAGAAAGGCTTCCCAACAGAAACTCCCAACCTTAGGAGATATAGGATGACACCACACCTCTTTAACAGGGAAAGACAAGCCCGTAGAAGAAGACTGTGTGAGAGCACTAAAGAAAGAGGCACAAGTGAAAGAACCAGAGGGGGTGAGAGTCCAAATTCTACTATCTACCTTTGTTGGCTCTAAGAACACCCCTTCAAGAATGGATAACAGTGATGAGATACCATCAAGCTCTGTGTCCCTGATATCTCTTCGCAGGCCCAAGTTCCAGCTGACCCTAGAAATTGAATTAGAAGGAACAATGAATGAAGACACCAGTTCATTTTTTAAAGTGGAAAGGGCAAAAAGGCTGGAATTGGTCTTTTAGCGAGGAGTCCCTAATCCAAACATGCTCCAAAAAATTAATGAGATTGCTTGAGTGCAAGTCATACCCTGGTTACCTTGGTTTGGCATAGCAAACTGGCCCCTTAATTACCTTGGTTTGCCATTGGCAAATGGAAGGAGAAGGAAGAGTTGGATTAACTCACTAATGGTGGGGGAGAGTGAGGTGCAAAGCAGACAGAGATTGTAGAGGCTTTCTCGGAGCATTTCAAATCTATCTATAGAAGGCCTTTAAATGAAAAGTGGTTGGTTGAAGGGTTGAAGTGGGAAACTTTGGGTGAGGATCAACTACATTTTTCGGAGAGAAGGTTTGAAGAGGTAGAGATCAAGGAAGCAGTTTTCTCTATGAATAGATCAAAAGCCCCTAGGCCTGATGGATTCAACATGGCATTCTATCAAAATTGTTGGGATAATAATCAAAGATGTTTTCAGAGTCTTCTTTGAATTCCATAGAATGGGGGTAATCAATGTGGGGTTGAAGACTACTTTTTCAGCGTAGATTCCAAAGAAGAACGATGCTATACGGCCCGTAGACTTTAGACCTATTAGTCTAATCACAAGCATTTATAAGGTTATAGCAAAAGTGTTGTCATTGAGGATTAAGAAAGTGATCCCCCCCATTGATTTGTGCGGGATAGGTAGATCATTGACCAAATTCTTATTGCTAATGAATGTGTGGAGGCTCAAAAAATATTAAAGAGAAGGGGAGTGGCTGTCAAATTGGATTTGGAAAAAGCCTATGACTTGGTGGACTAGAACTTCTTAATTGATATTATGAGGATGTGTGGATTTGGAGAGTTGTGGTGTAAATGGATTAAGGCTTGCCTGCGGTCTACTAACTACTCAATTATTATTAATAGGACAGTGTATGATTTCCTTGAGGATTTTAGGGGACTTAGACAAGGTGACCCTCTCTCTCCTTTTTTGTTCACCTTGGCGGCTAAAGTACTAGGCAAACTGATCTCAAGAGCAAATTGTCTGCAATTGTTTAGGGGTTGGTTTGTAAGGAGAGATAATATTTTGGTCAATCATTTGTAGTTTGCAGACGATATTCTGATTTTTTGTTGGAATCAAGGTTTAAAATTTCAACACGATATGCCCGATACGGGGTGTATCGTATCGTATCGTACCTTTTAAGGGGGGAAACAAGCTTCTTTTCCCCGAAATAAGCCTTCTTTCACCCCCCCAAATGACTCTAAAACTCCAAACTTCATTCCTAAAGTGCTAGATTTGCAAAATTTTGCAAGAAACAAGTGTGAATCGTTAATTTTTTTAAAGATTTTTCAAATTTTGAAAACATATGGCAAAAATAGGTAAATTTTTTCAATCTTTTATAATATCTTGTGATTTCTTTTTTTTTCTTGAATGTTTAAATTTATGTTGATCTACATTTCTTAAATTCAAAATCACAGTTTTTTGTGCTATCAATAGATTTATGGAAATTTCATGAAGATATTTGGGGAAAATATAAATTAACAAAAATTTTGAAAATGTAAGTTTTTTCTTTGCCTATAAAGACTAAATATGTTTTAGATCTATGGATTTATCTATCATATCCATAGAGCAATTGAAATTTCTTCTTTAATATTTTTTTATTTTTTATATTGTTAGAATTAAAAAATAAATAATAATTAATTATATTTTATCATTTGATCATAACAATTGAATATATTATAATTTTATGGATGATTTATCATATCCATAGACCAATTGAAATTTCTTCTTTAATAATTATTTTTTATTTTTTAGAATTAAAAAATAATTAATTAGTTAATTATATTTTATCATTTGATCACAATGATTGAATATATTATAATTTTATGGATGATCTATCATATCTACAATTGAAATTTCTTCTTTAATAACTATTTTTTGAATATATTATATAATGTTTATTTATTTTTTATAATTTTTGGAAATGAATAAATAAATAATTATTTAAACAATAAATAATTATTATTATTATATTTTCACATAAAAGTTGTGCCCATGCATGTTTTATGGTTGGATTAGAGAGTTGGGTTTTTCTCATCCCATAAAACATTAAAAATTAAGAATTATAATTTATAAATTATAGTTAAGCATAGGATTTTTAATGAAATTATAATTAGCTATAATATATTTCTTCATAAAACCATTAAAATATATTAATTTAATGCATATATACCTCATTGAGGTCTTATATTTGGTGTTGTTGATGTATTTTTAAGAATTTATTAAAGTATTTATAGTGTTTCCAAGCGTATCTATGCGCATCTTAGTTTTTCTTCAATACGCATGCGTATCCAAGGCATATCCCGATACGTATCTTAAAATTGCCTTTCCGATACTTTGAACCCTGGTTGGAATCAATATCAATGAGGAACTCTTGATTGGCAGACTTCTTAGGTTGTGAGAAAGGTGAGTGGCCTATGAAATACTTAGGCTTACCTGTAGAAGATAACCCTAGATCAGCTAGTTTTTGGGCCCTAATGGTGGAAAGGGTTGACAAGAGATTAGCTAGGTGGAAGAGGAATCACATCTCAATGGGTGGGGTTCCAGTGTACTACATGTCAGTGTTTAGGATGCCACAGGAGGTAGTGAAGAAAATTGAAAAACTTATGAGGGATTACAACTCTAGGATGCCACAAGAGGAATTACATCTCTAGGAGCCGGGGGAAAAAATGACCACTTGGTCAAATGGGAAAAGTGGTGAAATTGAAATCAGAAGTTGGCTTGGAAAAGGTAATGTTAAGATGAAGAATCAAGCTTTACTCAGCAAATGGTTATGGAGGTTTCCTAATGAAAATGAGAAGTTATGGCACAAGGTTGTGGCAAGTATTCATGGCATATCAAGCAATGGGTGGGATGTAGGATGTCTTCGTAGAGCTACCTTGGCTACCTCATGGATGGCCATCCATGATCTTCTTCCTACCTTCTTACATCATATCAGGTATGACTTGGCCTCTAGTAAAAAAATCAGGTTTTGGGAGGATGTGTGGATTGGGGATACCCCTCTGGGTATCAAATTCCCTTCTCTCTTTGATATTTCTAGGTTTAAGGGTAGGCCCATTTATGACTTTCTTACTCAGCATCACTTCTCCACAGGATTGGATTGGAATTTTGGCTTCATTAGAAACCTTAGAGAATCTGAATTTTCTATGATGACTGATCTTTTGAGCTTGTTGAATTCAGTTTTCTTGTGTGAACGTGGCTCGGATTCTAGAATATGGGGACCTAATTCTGTTGGAGATTTCTCTTGCAAGTCCTCTCATTCTCTGGTTGCCACCTCTTCGTCCTATTCTTCCCCAGTCAAGGAAGTCTGGTGTTCTCCTATTCCCCCTAAAATTAGTGCCTTCTGCTGAGAAGTGTTTCATGGAAGCATTAATACATTTGGTTAACTTCAAAGGAAGAGACTAAACTGGTGTTTGTCCCCCAACTAGTGTGTTCTTTGCAAGTTGAATGGTGAGACCGTGATTCATCTTATCTCCTGCCCATTTATTACCTTTCTTTGGGATTGGTTTACTTCTCTCTTTGGATGCAGGTGGTCTTCTCCTGATAGGTTGGAGGGTTTGTTTAGCCCTACTAGCATTAGTTGTACAAAAAAGAGGGGTAGGACCTTGTGGAGAAGCACTAGAGCAGCACTAATTTGGACTGTGTGGGAGGAAAGAAATGCAAGAATATTTGAAGAGAAGGAACAAAGCAAGGAAGACTTGGTTGAATCTATAACATTGAGGGTAGCTCATTGGGCAAAAAGTTTGAAGTTGTATTCGGATTTCAAGATTGAAGATTTCTTCAGAGCTTGGGGTACCATTGCGGCATCCTCAACTACAAGACAAAGATCCGTTGAGGTTTGGTCTCCTCCAATAAATGGTTGAAGAAACTAAATTTTGATGGGAGCTGTTTGGGTAACTCATGGCCCTCATGTATTGGGGGAGTCATTAGGGATGAAGAGGGGAACATAATTGCTTTATGCTCTGTCCCTGTGGAGCAGGGTGATGTGGCAAGATCAGAGTTCTCGGCTGCAGTTTTTGGGGTTGAGAAGGCAAAAGAACTAGGTATTAGAAGGCTAATTATTGAGGGAGATTCTAAAACTGTGGTTAAGTGGCTGGTTAGAGGGGAAGGGGTGGCATGGCATTTGAGGAATGAATTCAGAAAATTCAAATGGCTGTCACAGGACATGTTAATCCGAGTGAAATGGGTGAGGACTGTTAATAGCTTGGCAGATAGCTTAGCCAAGCAAGGGGTACATAGAACACATATGTTTTGGGCTCAAATGTAGTACTGATTTGGGACAGCTTCTATAGCTGGTTCCTTTCACAACTTCTTGTTGTAATCATGTTTCTCTCATAATTAATGAATTTTTTTCTGTGTTGCTGATAAAAGAAAAGAAAAGACAAATTCCTTGGACTCTCAAACATATTTTCAAGTTGAAAGGCTAGCAAAGGACTTGAATGCTGATTTCAAGCGGGTTAGAAGGAGTGCAAATGGGCTGGTTTATGCCCTAGCAAAACAAGGGGTCACAAAACAGCAATTTTATTGGGCATCTTTGCAATTTACTTTAGTTTATGTGGGGAGTACACTCTTGTTATCAAAGTGTACTAATCCACTTTCACGATTTAATAAAATAACATTTTCTGATCTAACAAAAAGGAAGAAAGACAACCTAGGATCAACACCTAGGCTTTTTGTACAAATGAACGTCTAGAGGAGCTATTAGGAATCAGCACCTGATAGCTCCTTGAGGCAATCAGCACCATCAGAAAATTTGGCATCAACAACAAAAAGAACTAAGCCATCGGGAAAACATTGGTCTAATTGTCGCCCTCCTCCTCTATAGCAGTAATGTAGAACTTGTACAGATTTATTTTCCCTAATTTCAAGACTCTAACTCATACTCATGGTTGGTCTGAGTTCAAAATTGACTAGAACTCCTAAAGAAGCTTCTAAAAATTGACTTCTTCACCAAATACAACTTTGACATGAATTCCTAATAAAGAAACAACTTCTAATGCAAACTTCCCATGAAGAGGCAAGAGCTGCGTCCTCTCCAAAGAACAAAAAACAAATCCCTAGATCACAGATTCATTGGTTGTCTGTAAATTGGCCATAATTTGCAAAATTCATGCCTAGATCACATGATCAAGCCATCTGGTGGCAAGTAAAGTGATGAACATGAACTTAACAATTTTTTTCCTTCCATGTTATAACTTTAAGCTTAACTGACCTACAATGTTGAATATTAGATCTTCTGTATCCCGTTCCACCATTATTAGTTATTATTTACTACAACAAGAAATGAACCAATAGAGATATGAAACATGTAGACATAATAAAATTCAGATGGTTAAGTCAATACCATTCACCATGATGATAAATATAGCATGCCAGAAAGGTGGTATTGCCTTTGGAGGAAGCATGACTAATGGATATAGAAGATCATCATTCCGGTACCACCAGTAAACACCAACCACATGAAGCATGAAAACAATAGAGATGCCAATGAGAACAGAAAATTTTCTCTCTCCCTGCAATAACAAATAAGATTTTATAAGTAACTAGAAAGAATGGCAACAGCTACCATGATTTATCCAACATTTATCTTCAAAACAGAGACCAAAATACTGCTGATCATGAAAAGTGGTAGAGGGGGAAAGCAGCTGAAACAGTATAGAAAGCACTGCATCATTCTAATGAAACCTTCAATTAACTTCTTAAATCAGGAACATAACTTCTTAAATCAACAAAATGCTGAATCTACAATTAACATCAAGCAGATTGGTGAAACAATGGTTGTCAGTAAATGAAGAAACCTTCAAAATTGGAATATATGAAGCAGTACACAATCAATCAGCACCAGGAAAATTGGAATAGGACCATCATGTGCCAAATCAGGTGATTTTTCATTTCATTGTTATATAAAATTCATTTAAGAAAGAAGTGTAATACAAGGTGTAACAGGTTTTGCAGATCTAGCCTTCAAAGGACAAAGAAGACAGAAAATAGAGAAAATGAGACTAGTAGAAAAAGATATTAGCAGATAGGCACTTTGTTCAAATTTATGGACAACATTAGATTTGGTTAATGGTGGCATATAGTTTCTTGTTTTTGTATTTTTCTGATTGTAAGTTTGTAACATCACAATGTTGTTATTTTGTACATGGTGAATTATCTCCACCAGTTGAACGTAATTTTTTTTCTTCTAATTAAAATTTTCAATTATTATCAAAGAAAGGAGAATAGACAAATAAGAAACAAAGAGAAGCAAAGGAAAAACAAACCCTGCTCCTCCTATGCATTATGTGTATATGTATTATAATAAGACCAACCTCATGCCCATAACTGATGAAATTTCAGACAAAACAACTAAAAGATAAAACGGACAAGACCCAAAGCATTGTAGCAAACTAAAGAAAAATCGCAATCAACAGTAGACTGACACAGCAAAGTAGCCATCCAAACCACCTCCCAAGCCCACTCCCAGGACAACCAAAAAAATCCTCAATGGCCAAGTGCTCTACCATGTCTTGCCCCACCTCTACTGCTACTGCTATTAACCTACCCATTCTCTGGTTTTTTTACTAATCCCCCCAAACCACGAATAAACTTAGATCAGATATTTTCCTCTCAACGACCTCTCGAAATCTGCTACATCTCACACTAAAATGCAAAGAGCTTCCATACAACCAGTTCTGAGATCTAAACAACAGACTCAAATTCTGATTTTTAAACAACTCAGATACCGACACCCAGGACAGAAGTTTACCCACAGCTATCTGCACCATTTCCTCTGAAGATTTAGCTTTGCCCTGAAAAATTCTGTTATTTCTTTCAATCYAGATAGTCCAAAGCACAGCAGCCGGGATAGTCTTCCAAACCAAGATACCTTTCTTGCTGAGACCCTCAGCTGCCAACACAACAGCAGATCCTTCACAGAAATTGGCATTACCCAGCTGATTTCCAAAGCTTGGAGAAAATGCCTCCAAATATAATTCGAGACAGGGCAATGTAAGGCCAGATGTTCAGTAGTTTCTACTACCCCACCACCACATGACATATCCGAAATCTGAATGCCACGTTTCACTAGATTAACTTTGGATAGACATTTATTTAAAACCATTGTCCAGAGCAAAAGCTTCACTTTAGAAGGACTGAATGAGCTCCAAATCTGCCTAACCAAAAAGCCATCAGCTTCCCATTTCCATCTCCAAGCATCCTCCATGTTTGGGTCAACCCTTTGGTTCTGGAGCAGGCCCAACAGAATTGCATACTCCTCAATTTCCCAGTCAAAGAGGCGCCTCCTACAAGTTAGGTTCCAACTGAAAGAGTAACCGTCCACATTGAAATTCTCAGCCACCGAGGAGTCCTGATTTACAGAAATTTGATACAAGAGAGGAAAGGCATCTTTCAGACACACTTCAGAACACCAAGAGTCTTTCCAAAATTTGATTATTTCCCCATTTCCCAAGTTGTAACTGATTCCTTCCTCAAATAAACTAGCGTTCTTCATTATACCTGTCCAAATGGAACTTATCCCTCTTGAAATAGGAGAATTGGATCTCCAATCACCCYARTCCACYCYRTATTTGTCCACAATCAGCTTTCTCCACCAAGCATTTCTTTCATTTGCAAATC
This sequence comes from Nelumbo nucifera, assembly GCF_000365185.1. The sequence continues at coordinate 1,385,622 of NW_010729204.1, forward strand.
TCCAAAGCCATTTACACAGGAGGGCAGAATTGAATTTCTTCAATTTTCTT
>NW_010729204.1:1391651-1477891 GCF_000365185.1 Nelumbo nucifera
AAGATATTTTATTGCAATGAATGAATGAACAACATTAGCAAATGGTGTGCGCCTAGGACCTGGGCGAGGCGCATACCCCAAAATGCACCTCAGGCGCGCCTTTTAAAACTACCCTAATTAAGCCACCAACTCCAATAAAGACTTAATAGAACTAGTATATCGTCATCCTTTTCTCTAAGCACACCACCAATTCTAAATGTGCTTGAGTTAGCCAAACTACAGTCATCAAGGTTTAACTTGATGAGATTCATAGCTGGAGGGGACAAGGAATAACTATTCTCAACAAGGATGAATCTACACCAATACCCAACTTCTAATGATATCATCGATATAGAAAGCTAGAACACTTCCAAAGTCTTCATTCAATAGGGCTGCAAGTTGGGTTGCTGATGAATAATTTCAACTACAGTGGGCTCGGATTAGGGTTCGGGCACACTGAAGTTCAACAAATTCCCAACCTGATCTGACCCAAGATGCACCCCTATCACCCAATGAGCTACCTTTAGAGATGCTTTTTCTATTAGAGCTTCCTTTGTCTAGCTTATCTTTAAAAATTCTGGTTTCCTTTCATCCCATACTGTCCAAACTAAAGCTGATCTTGTATATCTCTACATGATCTCACCCCTCTTATTTCCTGATGAGAAGAAAGAGGTGGTGAAAATACTTGCCACATCACCTAGAGCATCCCACTAACATTTAAAAATAGAAAAGAATGAACTCACGTATGCAAGACACAAGGACAACAAAAGTAGATTCACAACTTACCCTATAAAGAAAATACATGTGAGATGATAGACACCAAAACAGCCTTTCTCTTTTATAAATTCTCATAGGTATTTGTTTTTATGTGGACAACCTTCCAATAAAAAGCCCTCACTTTAGGTGACACCAGCTACCACCCCCCCAGCGGGAAAAAAAATACTACCATCACAGGGAAAGATCTATGACTCGAGGATGATGAGGATTAAGTATTAAGTTTTAAAAAAAAAATGAAGTGCAACAGAATCAACCAGAAGGACAAGAAAATAAAATTCTACACAAACACTTTTTTTATAGATAATTCTAGACAAACACTCTTTAGTAACTCAATAAGTCAAAGAGTTCTATTCTCCCTTAACCTCATCTAAAACCCAAGTTCCAATCCAACCCTGGCTTAGAAGAAATGGTGCTGTAGGAAATTAATTTGTCCTTGTATAAGAAAAGGGAGTAGAACGATTGAAATTGGAGCTTTAAAGGTTCCAATTTAGGGGATTGGTGTAATTCTTCTTTGTTTGCTTTATATGGTTGATGAAATTTGACTACACTATAGCTAGAGTCAAGTTTTGAAGAAAGAAAAAGTAAAACAGGTCCATCAAACTTGGCTTTGACTGTTAGGAAAATGGTCCCAAATAGCAAGAATTGTCAGAACTCCAGCATCTCAAAGCATTTGTTGTTATTGATTAAAAAAAAAAAAGAAAAGAAACATCTCAGAGCATTTGACTACACCTATAGATGCATGTAGAAAAGATCAATGGACTTGTTTTAAAAGGCGCGCCTAGGCGCACATGTGAGGCGCATTTTGGAGTATGCGCCTCGCCCAAGTCCTAGGCGCATGCACCTCAGCCCAGGCATGCGCCTTTTTAAAATTTTATGCTTTTTGCTTTTTTTTTTTGAGTCTAATGGTTGGGTTGGGGGCTCCACCCCCAAACCCCCAATCACATTCAAAGCCGCTTCACTCCGACTTCGCTCCGGTTCCCTCGCCCACCGAAGCTCCGAGAACCCACCATTTGCTAATGTTGTTCATTGTTTCATTATAACAAAATATCTTCTTAGAAGACAACGAAAGTTATAAAATCATTATTTTTTATGTGAGAAATAAGAATTTCAAACCCTAACATAGACTTGTTCGGGCTTGCCTCAAGGGGCGTGGTACAAAGGCGACTCATAGAATCAAGAATGCAATATGTTTTACATCACATCAACTACTTGAAGCAATGCAATTAAGGAAAAGAAGAGATTGTGGGTTTTACATACTTGAAAATGCTTTATATGTTTGCTTTTATTTTTAAATTTTCATTTGAATGCGCTTTACATGTTATGTTTATGCATTTTAATTTTAGATAATAGGTTTTTTAGAACATTTATTTTAAATTTTAAGTTTATATATTTTTATTAATATTATGTTTGATATTTTTTTATTGTTTTGCAATTTTTTTAAATTGCTTAGTATCATAAGATTTAAATTGCTTAAAAAGGTGTGTGGCTCGCCTTGCACTTTTAAAACACTGAATGGACCATAGTATCAAAAGATTTACTTGAAGTTACTACTGTTAGCAGAACTTCTAGGTACAAAATGAAAACAGAAATCAAGAAGGAGAAGAGAGAAGAAGAGAAAAGGAGGAAAGAAAGGAGAAGAGAGAACAAAGGAAGAGCAAGAGAGTGATGGGCTAAAATCACTTACTGCCGCCCAAGGCAGTATTATTTATATGTTCAATATAACATTAGGTAAAAAGACAAGAATGTCGTGCTACCTACAATAGTACAAGTAAACAAGTATAAATGCAAGAAATAAGAAATAAACTGAACTTATGGGACCACATAAACAAGGAACATCATGTATGGTCCACTCTCTCACTACACTCCCCCTCAAGTTGGGAATAGATTCCCAACTTGCATAAGTCTGATTCCAATTTGACTCCGGTGACTGCTTTGGTGAAGAGATCAGCAAGCTGCATATCAGAGGCGACATAAGGCAAACAAACATCTTGAGAAGCAACTTTCTCGCGGATGAAATGATGGTCAACCTCAATATGTTTAGTTTTGTCATGTTGGATGGGATTACGAGCAATATTGATGGCAACTAGATTATCACAATACAACCTCAACGATTTCTCATACTCAAATCCCCAGTTCCTCCAGAAGAGGTCTCAGCCATAACACTTCAACCACACCATAAGCCATGGATCTGTATTCTGCCTCAACACTTAAACAGGCAACAATATTTTGCTTCTTATTACGCCATGACACAAGGTTACCTCCAACAAAAGCACAAAATCTTGAAGTCGATCTTCTATCACCAACACATCCGGCCCAATCAACATCAGTATACACTTCAATTTTCATATGACCATTATTTTTAAAAAGTATTCCCCAACCTAGACATTTCTTCAAGTAAGCAAGGATTCTATCCACAGCCAATAGATGAGTGGTTCTAGGAGAATGCATGTACTGCCTGACCACACTAACAGCATAAGAGATGTCAGGGCGAGTGAGACATAGATAAAGGAGCTTTCCAACTAGTCGTTGGTACATTGCTTTGTCTTCAAGAGTCTCACCCCCTTCAGCACTTATCTTATGATTCAGCTTAATGGGTGTGTCTGCGGGTTTAACCCCTAGTTTCCTAGTGTCCTCAAGAAGATCAAGGACATATTTCCTCTGGGAAATAAAGATGCCATGTCTAGAGCGGGCCACTTCAATTCCCAAGAAATAGTGTAGATCACCAAGGTCTTTCACTTCAAATTCCTCATGAAAGAATTGTTTGAGAAAATCAATCTCATCAGGAACACAACTAGTCACAACAATGTCATCAACATACACTGCAAGAAGGGTGAGAGAAGCACCATTTCTCTTAATGAAGAGAGTATGATCGGAGTGGGCCACCTTTCAAGAGTCGATCTAAATTTGTCAAACCAAGCTCTTGGAGATTGCTTTAAACCATATAAAGCCTTTTGCAATTTGCAAACTTTCTTTCCTATAGCAGCATCATAAAAACCAAGAGGTAGTTCCATATACACCTCTTCCTGCAAGTCTCCATTAAGGAAAGCATTCTTGACATCAAGTTGAAACAAAGGCCAGGAGAAATTTGTTGCAAGGGATCGTAGAGCTCTAATGGTATTCATCTGAGTATACCTCTCAATCGAGCCATCTGCATTATGCTTCACAGTGAACAACCATCTGCACCCAACTGGTTTTTTTCCTTCTACCTTGTCAATTAGCTCCCAAGTCTTATTTTTAATGAGAGCACACATCTCTTCTTCCATTGCATTCTTCCACTCAGGTACTATAAGAGCTTCTTGTATAGACCTAGGAATAGGTATAGCAGAGATAGATGCCAAGAATGACCTATAGGATGGTGAAAGATGATCATAGGTGATAAACTGAGATATGCAATGAGCAGTAGATGAAGTGCACCGACGCTTTCCCTTCCAGACAGCAATGGGAAGGTCAAGATCATCTGGAAGGGGTAGAGGACCAGAAGATGAGGGTAATGCATCAACGGGCAAGGAGGGAGAAGTACCTGAATCTGGAACTGCAGAGGAGAGAGGAACTGGCCTGGACTAGTTACGAGCACCGAAATCATCCTGCCTCCACCTCCTATTGGTAAACTCTCAACTCCCCACACCTCTAATAAGTACCCTCATTACACAACTCTCCTTCAAGAATAGGGGTAGGTAGAGGAACTCCAGGACAAGGACGATCCTTCTCATTATTCTCCCCCTGAGAGGAAACACCTAGGTAATAGGGGACATCCTCAGAAAAGGTAACATCTATGGATATAAACCGAGAACCAAAAATAGGATCATAGCATCAATATCCCTTTTGATTTTGTGCATAGCCAAGGAATATACATTTAGCATCTTTAGGATCAAAGTTAGAACGATGAAGTCCTAGAATTTGAACAAAACAAGTGCACCCAAAAACTTTAAGAGGGATGGTGTACAAATCTTTCTCAGGATACAACAATGAAAAAGGAGTTTTCGTACCCAGAACACAGGAAGGGATTCGATTGATGAGGTACACAGCTGTATTAATAGCATCCCCTCAAAAACGAATTGGAACATGAGAATTCAGCATAATAATTCTTGCAACTTCCAAGATATGATCTCATGGTCAGTCCCAATCACCTTCCTTGTCACCAGATCCTAGAAAATACAATGGTCAAGTAAAAAGGTTATTGAGCAATTTTGGCTTTTTGTAAGGCTACTGACTGAAAGTAGATTAGTGCTAAGCTTAGGTACATGCAAAGTTGAGGATAAAGTAATGGCATCAAAGATTCTAATGTTTCCCTCAGTGTTTTAAAAGCGCAAGGGCCAATTTGTGCCTGAGGCGCTCGCCTTTTTAAGAAAGGCGCAAAATTACAAAAAAAAAGAAAAAAAAAACTAAAAATAAAAAGGAAAGTGAAAAAATTCCAAATAAATGCCAAAAAAAATTAAAAAATATTAAACATGATGTTAATAAAAATATAAACTTAAATTTTAAAATAAATGATTAAAAAAACCTATTATCTATAATTAAAATACATACATAACATGTAAAGTGTATTCAAATGAAAATTTAAAAATAAAAGCAAACATATAAAGCATTTTCAAGCATGTAAAACCCACAATCTCATTTTTTTCCTTAATTGCATTGCTTCATGTGGTTAATGTGATATAAAACATATTGCGTTCTTGATTCAATGAGTCGCCTTTGTAGCACGCCCCTCAAGGCAAGCCCGAACAAGCCCTAGCATAGGCTTGTTCGGACTTGCCTCGAGGGGCGCGGTCAGGGGTCCAGGGGTAGAGCCCCCGACCCAACCGTTAGACTCAAAAAAGAGCAAAAAGCGCAAAATTTTAAAAAGGCGCACTCCTGGGTTGAGGCACAAGGCGCATCAGGCACACACCTAGGTGCACCAGGCGCGTGCCTTTTGAAAGAGGTGCGCCTAGGACCTAGGTGAGGCGCATGCCCCAAAATGCGCCTCGCCTGTGCACCTATCACTGGTTTCCCTTGCCAGAAATGGGAGCAAGGGAGCCATCAACTATGGATACTTTATCCCTACCTAAAGACAAGCTGTAAGAAGTAAATAATGAAGACAAACTTGTCATATGATGCACCCGAGTCTATAATCCAAGTAGGGTTAGTGTTACCTGGAGTAGTGGCATGAAAAGCAGTGGCTCTTGTACCTGAGTGGGCAAGTGCTGATGTGGAGGAAGGAGGTGCAGTAGTAGTAGAGATATATTGAGATGATCCTGCAAGCCCAACTTCATTCTCCAACCGAGTCAATGCTGCCCTGAATGCAGCAATGGCCTCTAGAGAAGTGGATCAAGGCCCCTGAAGGGAAAAACCATCTGATGTAACAGCAACATTTGCATTCCCTTTCTTATTCCTAAGCCTTTCCGACGCAAGATTCGGGTGAAGCTTCCAACAAGTGTCTTTTGTGTGCCTAGGTTTCTTGCAATACTCACAAAACACACCCTTACTTCTTTCATTCTTCATCTCTTTCTCCCTCTCAACACTATACTTGTGTCTTGCAGCTGCTAATGCCACATCCGTCTGAGAATTTTGAAGCATAACCTTCCTCCTACTCTCTTCACTATGTACTAGAGAGTGGGCTTGAGACAAGGTAACATTTTCCCTAGTGAAAAGATGTTGTCTAACAGTGTCAAAATCAGAATTCAGACCCGCAAGTAATTCAAAAACTCTATTCCTTTCAACCAACTTGTTATATATTGCTGCATCTTTATTACTCTCCCACTCAATTGTTTCAAGGTGATCTATCTCATGCCATAGTGATTTCGGAGTGGAGTAATAAATTGATACAGGTTTCTCCCCCTGCTTCAGATTGTTAACTTACATTTTCAACTCAAAAGCCCTAGCCACATCAAGTGGTTGGGAGTAAGTTTCTTTCATATTGTCCCAAATATCCTTGGCAGTCTTTGCCCAAAGATAATTTCTGCTAATATGGGGTTGCATCGAATTGCACAGCCATGTCATCACAAGATAATTTTCTAGAACCCATTTGAAATGGGAAGAGTCATCCTTGGCTGGTTCCTTAGTATCTCCAATCACATAACCTAACTTTCCCCTTCCTCCAATTGCCATCATGGCAGATTGAGACCATTCCAAATAATTAGAACCATCAAATCTGATTGTGGTAACCTGGAAAGGGTTGTTATCAGTCATACTAACAGCCCTTTCAGCACCCTCTCCAGTAGGTTTCTGTTCACCCCCAAAGAACTCCATGCTGAAACCAACACAAAAAAGAACAAGACCACACTCAGCTCCCCTTTTGAAAAAAAAAAAAGAAAACAGATAGATTAGAAGAACAACAACTATTCGGTCCAGGAAAAACTTTAGAAAAAATGGGCACACTGCTCAGAGATATCAAAAACCCTAATCAGTCCGTACACTGTTCAGAGGTATCAGAAAAGAATATCCTTCAGTAATAGTCCTTTGGAGGGTTAAGGAGAAAGAAAACTACCCAGAAATTTCTGGGTGGCACCTTCAAACTGAGATTTAAACCCTAAATCTCACCTCAAAAACTTTTCTCTAATTCTTCCTGACTGCTAGGCAAACTCCAAGAATAGAAACGTCCTGGGCAAGGCTTCGAATTCCACCAATCTCCAAGAATCAGGCCACGAACAGAACTAGAACTCCAGTCATATTAAACTCTCATGTAGACGGCTGGGAAGAGCCTACATGAGATTCATGAGCAGACCTAAACCTGCTCTGATACCAACTTTAAGTTACTGCTGTTAGCAGAACTTCTGGGTACAGAATGAAAACAGAAATCAAGAAGAAGAAGAGAGAAGAGAAGAAGAGAAAAGGAAGAAAGAAAGGAGAAGAAAGAGCAAAGGAAGAGCAAGAGAGCGATGGGCTAAAACCACTTACTGCCGCCCAAGGCAGTATTATTTATATGTTCAATAGTACAAGTAAGCAAGTATAAATGCAAGAAATAAGAAATAAACTGAACTTATGGGACCACATAAACAAGGAACATCATGTCTGGTCCACTGTATCACTACAGATTTATTCATTTGAGGTCATCAAGTATGTTATTATCAAAAGAATCCATGATTTGTTGGCCAATGGCTAGCACCAATGTTGCAATGTACGGCTGCAATTTGGGTGTGGTTTGGGTTGAGCATTTGCTAAAATTTAAATGGGCCTAGACTAACCGACCAAGGGCCCAGGCCTGGGCCTGATGCTGTATAAATTCTTCAAGTTGGGTATTTGGTTGCACCCCTAGTTAATGAATGGACTCTCCTAAGTAGATGAGTTGTTTGTGTCAGACATGCATTGAATTTTGACACTCTATGGGTTCTTGATCAACACTTCAACATGACATTTTCTTTTATATAGTTTGCTTATTTGGCATAAATGAATAGCTAATATATCTATAGTATTACAAAGCACATACTTGCCTTGGTTTTGGTGCAGGTCATAAAAGTTAAATTTAAAACACAATATCAACTTATATCTTTACCATTGCACACATGCATAGCACGTGTCCATACACTAGTGTAAATGAATAGTATTTTTTATAGAAACCATTGTTAAGTAACAACAAATAAAGTTCTGGACCATCTCTATAGCTATATAATTTAGAATCCTAAAAAATATTGAGTATTTAATAGTTTATACTTTTCTATAGATGTAACTTTATCACATATCCTTTGATCATTTTCTTTTATATTGCATGATGTAACATTATTTGCATATTAATAAAAGACATCTTTTGATTACTGATCAAAAAAAAGGTAAGGAATGGTCAAGATTTTAATAAGTGCAATATTATAGAGCAAAATTGAGGTATGGTCAAATTTTCTTTAATGCATTTATTTATTTTTTTCCTGAAGGTTTTCAAAACCAAAACTCATACAGCTTCTTTCTGAACTTGGAATTCATTCTCAGAGATAACCAGTAGATTCTTTTTTTTTTCATAAAGTTACCGTGCCTGTGCATTCAGCTATGCCCACTATGTTATTTGTTAAACTTCTATAGGATGGTTTTCCACTCTCATAATGATAAATTTCTTTACATATCAATGAATAATAAGCAATCAATAATTAATCCATTATCAATCACAATAATAACAATAATAATGGTTTACAGAAAAAAAATAAGGGGAGAAACATGATAACAGATAAAAATGGCATTTACTCGGAAAACCTGAAAAGAAAATGAAGAAAGAGTGTATAAGATAAAGCAAATCCTACAGCATTAAAAGATTGAGGGTAGAAGAGAAAGTAAATACTATTATTAGGTTCATGATGAACATTCTTTGATGCAAGAACTAAGAAGTGCCCATTTACTTTCCCCTGGGGAACAAAATCACTACCTTAAAGCCTGCAGAAAAATATATATATATATATGGTGTTTGAGAATTATCTCAAAACCTTGTCCATACTGGATTGCTTAACCAAATGGTCCTTGGACAACAACTCACAAACCATATAGCTTGCACCCAATATGATATAATTGAAAGCATGAACTGCCTGGTCAACCTGGATAGTCAAATAATGAACCAGATGTAATACTAGCTTGAGTCTTTCATCCAAATGTTCAGGTCAACTGAAGTTGGATTTTCTAATCCATGTGCCTTGTTCTCTGATAAGGCTGAACTAGCCTTCTGCAACCATCCAGGTAAAGCCATTATCAGGGTTTAAATCATTGTCTTCATCCAAACTATATCTGCTAAACTTGAGGCTTTAACCAGCATGGAACCTACAAATTAAAATCCCCAGCCTATTCCTTCCTGACTCGTGGCACCTGTACTAGAGAGCTTAGTGGTTAATCCCACCTTAAAAGTTAGAACAGGCATCTTAATGTGATTCTAACCATTGGCTTCTGTTATTCCACACAAATGTTTATTTGAATTCAAAGGCTGCAGGCCAGGTACCCAATTTGAAGAATTCACACTAACAAATCTACAATTTTTTTTGATGAATGATAATGGAATTATATTAAAACAGAAACTGATTCATGATTACAGTCTCATACAAGATCCCTTGGAAGGGCGTGAGCTGCAGCCTCTCCTGACATAACCAGCCCACCACCACCTTTGAGTCCCCCTCAATAATTAGTTGCTGTACCCCCATTTGGTTTGCAAACTGCATCCCTTGTACAGCAGGCCAGCAGCTAGCATTTCTGCCCTAACAGAGTCACCAAGTCCCATAGGACCCAAGTACAACAGAACAACCTCTCCAAGCTCGTTCCTCAGCCCCCCCCCATTCCAGATGGCCCTAGATTGCCCAAACTGCTACCATCAAAGTTCAGCTTCAGTGAGCCTTCAACCAGAGGACACCACCTTGGGACTACCCTGTTCTTAATGGAAGAGCACCACACTATTGCCAACCAGTTTCTCCAAATCATTAAAGGAGAACTGATGGAACAGGTCCAAAGTCTTCAACCATTGTATTGCCCTAGCATTTCTGCCCTGACAAATCTACAATGTTAGAATCACATTAAACAACAAATCCCAGAGGTTGCAGAGACAGAGATTGAGGAAAGGAAAGTCAAACCCATTTGTCCCCCTAAATCTTTGTGGGCCATATAGTGACTGTCATGATGGGACAGTAATCAGATTTTCACGCATGCAAGTAAACTTAATTCCAAGAACCAGAAAATAATCTCAAGCAAGCCCAAGCCAAATAAATTGTTAAGTTGACCCAAGAGCCCACAACATTGAGTCCATTCCAGTATGCCCAAGGGGTTGGTTGCCAACTCATGTGGACTATGTGTGATATGCAAAAGACAAAACTCTAATCAAGTTTTCTCAAGATTCTTTTAGTCAAAATCTTTTCAGGATCCAAATGGATGCTCAAGATGAATATTTAGAAGATTTAGACGATTCATCTTCTAGCAAGTGTAACTGCCTGGTGTAATGGTAAAATTCTAGTCTGACAAGGATGAAAATGTGGGTGTGAATCTAAAAACAGCTAATTAGTGCATACAAAAATGCCAAAGATCAGGAGTACCCTACGAGCCTAATATGGTGCAAATGCATTCCTCAAAAGTTGCTTTTTTCATCTGGTCTGCCTATTTTAATAAGATCTTGTCTAAGGATAATCTCTTGAATAGAGGTGTGGGAATTGATTCTTCAGAATGTGTACTCAGCAACAGATCACCTGTTATTACATTGTAAATTCTATTGTAGCATCTGGGTGAAAAGTGTACAGTTTGTTTGCCTTCAAGAGTTGTTGCCCAGTGTCGTGGAGAGCTTCTTGAAAGGGTAGCATCTACAAGGTCTAAGCAACATCTGGGTGAAAAGTGTACAGTTTGTTTGCCTTCAAGGATTGTTGCCCAGTGTCGTGGAGAGATTCTTGAAAGGGTGGCATCTACAAGGTCTAAGGAAAAGAGGAATGGCTATTTGGAAAATGATTCCCGGAGTGGTATGGTGGACTTTATGGCAGGAGAGGAACACTAGAATCTTTCAGAACAAAGGCAGCCAAGTGGAGGATGTATGGCAAAAAAATTGTGGGCAAACTGTTTTCTTGGTCATCAGCTCAGTTTAACTTAAACGGTTCAGATTACAGTTCCCTTTTTGATTATGTAAGTCCTTTGTAATTGGTGATGGGATAGTGGCTTAATTTTTGTATAATTGTATTGTTCTCCCTGTTATAGCCTGTAGTTCTACAGGGAATTTTCTTTCTCTTAATGAATTCTTACTTTACCTCTTCTCAAAAAAAAAATGCCAAAGTTGAGATCTGTATCCAATCCAAGCCCCCAAACCTAGATAGCTGAGACCAAGATCGGGTAACAAACTTTAATCTCAAAAGAGATATGTTAAATCCTGTATATAAACCTATTTAAACACCTTTTTCTTTTAGGACCTATGTTTAGTTTACAGTAGAAATGTCATTCAAAGAATAATTTACTAAATTTGGATTACTATTCTAAACTTTCCTTTATTTTATTGGTGTTTATTTATTTATCACTAAATTACCACCCTCTCTTAGTTTCTCACTTATCTTTCCGCACCCTCCACTATCTATCTACTAATTGTTTCTATTTATAAGTTTTACACAGCCTTATCTGCTTCCCTTTTATTTCACCATTAGTTTTGCTCCTTTAGACTGAAGTGATAGCAACAACCTGCTGTAGTAATTTAGGCTTATAACCCCATCATAAACCTAACAAACAGCACTCGTTGCCCCTAAGATATTCATAGAAACCTCATCTTTGGTTTCTAGTTAAGTTCTTTTATCCATTTCTCTACTAATCCTGCATAAGTTTAAACTAGGCAAAGATTAAATAAATCTACAAGTTAACTGTTAAGATATATTTCATGGGTTGCATTCCATTTGTCATGTTAATGGATGGTTTATGAGAACAGCTACAGCAACGGATACCAAAACAAATATATGAGTGGAAACAAATACCTTGCAAATGTTGTCGAATGAAGACAACCAACAGCAGCAAAGAAAATGGAAGTATCTGCTCTATCCATCTTGCAACCTGTTGGATATCATATCTCTGGTAAGACGAATCTCTGTTATTACCTCCAGCACCATTCCCCGCATCACCATTCGTGCTTCCATTACCAGAATGAACAGCCGAAATAGAAGCGGACGATGTCGAAGAAACCCCTTCTCCAACTCCGCCTTCATTACCAGAATCCCCCTGCCCATCCGCCATAGCTGCTGCTGATCCAGCCACGTGCTCAGTCGGTACAGCACTATCGCCAGAACCTGCCTCTCTCCCTGCACCAACCGGCGAACTTGACAAACCGGTCCCTGCCCTGCCATGTTCTTGCTCTCCGGCACCAATTATCCTAATCGAAACCTCGTCCCCGCTACTGCCTGCAGCTGAATCATCCAATCGGCTTTGAATGTGATCGCGGAGACCAGTTGCGGCACCTCCACTGACCAAACTCTCCGTTTCCAAATGACTCGATCGGCCTCTAAGAATGCCAGAATACTCTAACAATGCCGACAATGGTGCCTGTATAAAATTCGATGCCGAGAACTGCACACCGTACCTTCTCGAACTACCACCGACACCCGTGGAATTTCTATACGTCTCCGAATTCCCGCCAGAACCTTCCATCTTTACAAGGAACAAAGAAAGAGGAGGAAAGAAAAAAGAAAAGAGAAACTAGAGACGACCAATTCCCCGCCGAAAAAAAAATGAAAAAAAAAAACCCAAAGGCCTTCTCTGGAAACTAAACCAATTCCCTAAAATTTCACCGGTTCTCGGCGAGTTTCACTTAAAACCGAAAGAGAAACACAACCCCAGAACGTATAGATCCGCGCTTAATCTCCTCCCGAGCACGACCGACGAAAACCTACGCAGAGAATTACAAGCTTTCCACGAAAGCGAATCAAAAACCTTACCTTCACGAGCCGAAACTCGGCCAACACATTTCTGACAGATAATCGTAACGCAACTGAAGAAAAAACAAAGCGAAGATTGTTCCAATAGAGAGAACAAGAAAATCAGCTGAGACTTAATTGGAAGAGAAAGAACCGTGATTTGCCCTAGACGATCAAAGCCGTCGGTGTTGATTTAAGCGACGGACTTTTTTCCTTCAAACATTGTAGGGTCTCGAATTGAATATTGGACTTGGAGGTTCCCCCATTTCACCGGCTTCCCCTTTCCCTCCCTCTTTGTTCCTCCGCTGCTACGATAGAGAAAAAATGAAAAGGCTTCGTTTTCTACGGTGTCTGTCTCTGACCCTTTCTTTTGTTTCTCCTTCTCGCTCGTTGTGAAGAAAATTGAGACAGAAAGGAACGCACAAGTCGTGAATTAATGGAGGTAGTGATGTGATGTTTTAAGGATCAAGAATGCCATTCGTTGCATTATTCTAAACCGTTGGATTCAAATCATAGATCTCTACCAATTGATCGGATTCGACATTCAAGAAGACTCCCAAGTCTCCAACAATGATTTTTGGTCATGGTCGCATGATCCTATTCCTATTTGTGAAATCTTGAACATCTATCATGATTTCACGACCGTGATTAAAAATTCCGACGATGTACATTCGTACACGCATATTTCGGTATAAAGTATGAACCCCATAGTCAAACATTCAAGTCATTGGTTTTGGGTCCACACGTCGTTTATCGGTAGCCGGTTGGGTCCAACATTCTTTGATCGGTTCATCACAAAAGCCAACTAGCCAACCCATCAGATTTCTTTGGCACGTCTACGAAAATGACTCCAGATCTGCTACCCACAAACGCTAACCACACTACACAAAGCTCATGAATCATGGTGCATCGGGAATATCTAAATGATGAGACTATACGGCTGCACAATCTCTTAGATATGTGTGGGCAGCGTTGTTATGGGTAGTACATCCAAGCCAAACTATACTGTCCGAAGACATGATACCTTTAAGGGCTTTGACATTAAAATTTCTTCTGAATTTTGATAAATACAATCTAATTGATTACCACTTTTATAATAACGATAACGATTGATTGGTTACATGTTTTTCTGATACATGTCTTTCCCGTATTATAGTTGAACCTCTGTAAAAATAACTAATGTTTTTGTTTGGTTAAATACCACCCAAGTGTAAATTATCTTGTCAGTTGTATTCTATGTATAGGAAATACCGGTGTCTTCGGTCTTCACTCATAATTGGTTATATAGCCCTTTCAATGTGGTAAGGAGAAGACAAGTGATGTTGTAGTTGAGACTTATTAGGATTAAACCTCGTTGCTACCTGGGTCAGGGGCCATGGTTTTAAAAATTGGACCAGAAAATTTGGGAACCGGTCAGGTAAGCAGTTTTATTTCACCCTAAAATTGCTTTTTAGTTAAAAACTGTCGATTTGGTAGTAATTAGTTAATTCAGGTGGTCAAACCATTAGCCCGGACAATGGTTTTGAGCTTTTTTTTTTCTAATTTTTTTAAAGTAAGAACGAATTATACATTCAAACCAAACAATTGGACTGTTTGACCCGAAAACCAGTCCCCATAATGGTTTCTTTCTGGACTGGTTTTAAAAACCTTGAAAGGGGTTATAGGTTTATGGGATTTGCTATCGTTTTCTTTGGACTTGCTATCCAAGAGACACTACAATCATACATTAAGAACATCTCTCATAATTGTATGTTATAATTTTGATGGAGAGGTATTTTTGATGTGCGGTTGTAATGTCTTGCAAGAATCAGCTCGCAATTCCCGACTTCCCATTGTACAGCTCCAATGAAATAAAAAAATAAAAAATTATAGTGTATTGTATCAGCCAATGGCATCCAAGAGTAGGGGTGCTCAGGTTTGGTTAACCGAATCAAGGGCCTTTTTTGTAGTTGAACTGGTACTACCGGTTTTTGGAAAACCGATAACTGAAACCAAACTGAAATTAATCGGTTAACCGGTTCGATTTGTTAGTTTTTTTTTATTTTTACAATATTTTATATAAATATATAATAACAAATTATAATTATATATAAAATATTATATTTTAAATAATAAATAATATATCATATATTATAAATATATAATGCATATTTATTAATTTATAATATATAAAATATATATATAATATACATAAATATATATATATAAAAATATATGTATATCAGTCGGTTCGGTTAACCGCCGGTTTCCTATATTGGTTAATCAAAACCAAAACTAAACTGACCGGTTCGATTAACCGGTTTTTTTTGATAAATTCGACTTTTCGATTTTTTTCTCACCCCTATCCAAGAGTAGCCTCAGGCCAAAAAGCCAAAAATCTAATTAGATTTTTTTTCTTACAAAACATGTACATCACACGGCCTAGCTGGTAAAAAATCTAATTAAATAGTTTGGTTTGAGGAGGACAAGCTACGCTGTCCACTATAAAGCGCTGGAGCCATAATTGGCTGCTAAGTGTTAACTAAACCATTGACCACGAACTGAACAGCCGGATCCCATCTAAAGACAGAATGGATTGACCCTATCATATCGTCCAAAGTAGTTAATGACTTGATGCCTGAAAGAGAAAAACGCATTTGCTTACACCAAATGTTACTGAAATTTCTTTAGTTTAAGAACAAGAATAAATGTCAGGTAGAGATAGAAAATATTAAAACCCTAACAATAATTAAATAATCTTAACTTAGTCAGAACTTAAATATTTCAATTGTATTAGTTGTGATGAGCCTAAGAGGATCATACCATAATGAATTATGAACAAAGTAAAAAATGGAAATTCTTATCTTAAATAAAAAAAAAAACCCACCATTGTTGTATGATAGAAGGAAATAAAACCCTATTTCCATGAGCAATATTGTTGCAGGGAGCCCTTGTGGGTAAGAGCCTAAAACTGATTGATTCACTTCACTTCAGGTTGAGGCCTTCTGTTAGTCGGGCCTCATGAGCAAGAAAAAACAAGGAAAGCACCAAACCAATGTAAGGGATTATTACGGTTGAAAACACTCAATGGGTTAGGATAATTATTAGTTGAATGAATAGTTTTTTTTTGGGGGGAAAAGTTGAATGAAGAGATTCGAATGTTAGGGCAATAGTTGTAATTATTTCTTGGTGGGGTATAAACACTTGGGGATTGAGACGTGTGATCATAGCAAACAAATTCCTTAGTCTTAGTGGCTTCCGGTCATAAACGCGTTATTGATGGGGGATATGTGAATGAGCTCTGAAGTATGAAATCAATCAGTCTTTGGTTTCAGGAAATAGGTTAGAGAAAGTAAAAATTATACTGTATTCCATCTCAAAATTCTAAATTTCATTTGCAGATTTATAATAATTCAAAATTTTAAATACCCCACTTATAATATCAATACCTTTGCATCAATTCCAGTCTGACACCTATTTCAACTGTACCGTGAAACTAAAATTTATTAAATGGACTGAAGAATAAAAACCCTTAGAGAAATCGTCAAGAGATTTATCATAATTCTATGGCTTGGAGGTCTCCACAGCAACCTCGATCCTTTGTTTCAGACACAGACCAAAAAGATTCCCTCCTTCCTCTTCAATTAATGAATAAGGATGTTGAACATTTTAGAAACATTAATTGCGAGGGATATTGATATCTATGGACGTGGGACCAATGGCATCTGTATGGCTTGAGGCCCTCATAACTTTCCATGTGGCAGATATCAGTAAATGCCCATTAATCCGTGTAGGATATCAACAAGTCGGGTTTGAAATGGATTTTGGTCGATCCGAACCTAACCCGGCTATTTGAAATAGGATTATCGATCCAACCTGCCCTACCCTTTGAAAATTATTCCCAGCCCATCTCAGGCAATAATTACAATCTATATTTATATTATTTATAAAAGAGTAAATGTCTCTTCTTTTCGGAATTTTCATTTGATATTTTTTATTCTTTTTGTTTAAGCATGAATGGATATATATAGTTTTTACTCTCAACTATTCCAAAATTGTCCATTTATAATTATTCAAAAATGATTCATAAATTATAAATAGTTTTATCTTAGAGATATTGTCATGTGAAAATATACGTACATATTTACTAATATGTTAATGTCATTATGGTGGTGTTTGGTATTGCCATTGTTTTGTTTCTGTTTTCTAAGAATAAATTAAGCATTCATTAATTAAGAGGAAATGCCATATACAATAAGAGCATGGATAAAAGGTGGTTCAAGTGAGCCACGTAGGCTATTGCAAAGTCTTTGAGTGTATGTAAAATGGCACATAGGAAAGGAGGGTAAATTACGGTTTCAGAAATTCATGGTCTGGTTCGGTATGGTTTAGAGAAGATCTCGGAATAAATCAGTAAATTATGGTTTAAGAAATTCTGAAATAAAATTAAACTATTTTGGCATGGAAACCAAATCAGACCAAACCGTTTTATTATGGTTTGGTGCGGTTTCTAATACAGTTTTGGGAACTTTGGGTCATTATTTGATTCTATTTGGGCTTAGCCCAAATAACATCCCTAAAAATTAAAACTTAAAACCTTTATTTTATTATTTTATTATAAAATAAAAGAGTTTGTTATATATTTATAATTTTATACATTTAGTTTAGATATATTATATTATATATAATGTTTATACATCATTTATTTATATAATTATATGGTATATTCATATATATAATTTTGGTTTAAGGCTTACAATTTATGGTTTGGTTCACTTATAAAATCTAAGAAACCAAACGATAATCGCAAACCACAATTTAGCAAAGTATGAAATCAAACCAAACCATTTTTAGGTGTTGTAGACCGAACCAAACCACAAATTTGATTTAGTTTGGTTTGGTTTTATAGTTTGAACCAAACAATGAACACCCCTAGGTAAAAGGCCATTGCAATCTACAATGATACTAGCTATAGTGGGTTGACCCACCAAGGCAACAGCAACTTGATGATAGCTACTTAGAAGGCTTAGGTCCTTTACAAATTGAAGAGCACCCAAAGTGGCCAAAGTCTCTACTTCCTCGACAGAACATAGCGGATCATGGTTTTAAAAAATGACCTAGAAATGAAACCGTTTTGGCCATAGGTTTCTGAGTCGATGGTCCAATCATCTGATTCGAATGGATGGCCCATTCTAACAAAAAAATTAAACAAGTAAAAAAATAATTAAAAATAAAAAATGGCCAAAAACCTTCGATGGGTCGATAGATCGATGGTTCGACCGCTCGGGTTAATGGATTGTTAACTTTTTCGATGGTTTTTTGCTAAGGACCAGATTTGGGGTAAAATGGAACCAATTGCCTGGATGGTTCCTAGGCCGAACGGTTCGACCATCCGAGTCAACCACGGTTCAAAAACCTTGTAGCGGATAGTTGATAGCTTGACTCGTGAAGAGTGCTAGGGGTGAGCAAACGGTTTATTAGGTTAAAAATCAAACCGGGTTAACCACGGTTCAAAAACCTTGTAGAAGATAGTTGATAGCTTGACTCATGAAGAATGCTAGGGGTGAGCAAACGGTTTATTCAGTTAAAAATCGAACCGAATAAACCAAAATTTTTTAAACTGAAATTTTAAATAAAAAAACGAACCAAAACCGAAATTTTTGGTTTGTTTTTGGTTAAAACCGAATTTTAACACTATATATATTTTAATATATAATATATATTAATATATATTATACAATGTATATAATAAATTATATATTATAATATATAATATAATACAATATAATATATTTATACATATTATGTATGTATTATATGTTAGTATATATGTTATAGATAATAACGTTCGATTAATTCAATTTTTTTGATTAATCAAATTTCTAAACCTGGAAACCAAAACCTCCGTATCATAGATTTTCCTTTAGGCTCAGTTTGGAAAGAGTATAAATACAAATTTAAAGAGCACAAAACCTTGTATTTTGTATTATTCTGTATATGTTTATGCTGTACATATTTGTATTTGTACTTTTTCCAATTTGAGCTTTACATGTATATTTTTCATAAGAGAACAATGCAAAGTAATTTATTAATAAATAAAGTGGATATACTATGCCTCTCCTTTTCCATTCATGTGTATATTTATTTTTAAATCAAATTATTAAAAATATAACAAAGGTCGTTGGACCCGATCTGCTTCTCTTATTAGTACCGAACTGACCACCTCGTCACTCGCCGAGAGGTACACCTCTAAAACATCACTCTTTTCGGGTCGGGTTAAGACGGGGACGCTGGATAGGTGTCTTTTGAGCTCGTCGAACGCAAGCTGACACTCTTCAGTCCACTCAAAACCTTTGTTTTTTATGGCCTTAAAGAAGGGCAAGCAACGATCTGCTAAGTTGGACATGAAGTGGCTCAGGGCGGCTAGCCGGCCGTTCAACCTTGGAACCTCCTTTAATTTTCGGGGTGGTCTCATCTCTAGGATGGCTTTGATTTTGTCCGGGTTGGCCTCAATGTCTCGGCGGTTAACGATATACCCTAGGAATTTTCCCGAGGAGATACCGAAGACACACTTGTTTGGATTTAATTTCATATTAAATCTACGCAAAATTTCAAAGACTAAATGCAAGTCTTGTATTAAGTCGCACGAAAATTGGGTTTTGATGACCATGTCATCTACATAACACTCTACTTTTTTGCCAACTAGTGGCTCAAACAGCTTGTTTACAAGTCATTGAAAAGTGGCCCCAGTGTTTTTCAGCCCGAAGGGCATGACCTTGTAACAGTACAGGCCGAACTCGGTTATGAAGGCAGTTTTCTCTTCATCTGCTGGGTTCATCTTGATTTGATTATAGCCCGAATAGGCGTCCAGGAAGCTCAGCAACTCGTGCCCCGAGGTCGCATCCACCAGACGGTCGATCCTGGGAAGTGGGAAGCAGTCCTTCGGGCAAGCTCGGTTCAAGTCGGTGTAGTCGACGCACATGCGCCACTTACCGTTAGCCTTTTTTACCAGAACGGGGTTGGCCAGCCAGCTCGGGTAATGGACTTCCCTGATAAAATCGGCTGCAAGGAGTTTCCCAACCTCCTCGTCGACTACCCTCCATCGCTCCGGGGCTAAGTTGCGTTTATTCTGTCTAATGGGCCTAACTACAGGATCAGTGTTGAGTCTATGAGTGATTATGTTGGGGTCTATGCCGGGCATTTCTGCCACTGACCAGCAAAAACATCTAAATTTTCACGTAAGAAGCTTACCAGTTGAGACCGCAGGGGTTCCTTAATAGAAGCGCCGATCTAAAGCACCCGAGCTGGGTCTTCTGTCGAAGTCGGGATGGGGATGGTCTCCTCGGTAGGTGTGGCTTGTTCCGCGAATTGCTCCGCAGGTCGTTCTAGCTTGAGGTCATCAGCTACCTTGGCCTTTCCTTTGAGGGCAGCTACGTAGCACTTGCGGGATTCGAGCTGATCACCTCGTGTCACTCCGACTCCAAAGTCTGTAGGGAACTTCATCGCCAGGTGGTAGGTGGAAACTACCGCACGTAGGACGTGGGTGATGGGCCGTCCTACTATTGCGTTATACAGGAAGGGGGTTGTGACCACCAGAAACTCGTGCGTGAGCCTCACTACACTGGCCCAGGTACCGACCTCTACCGGTACAGTGACTCTCCCTAAAGGCCTGACCTCTTCGCCGCTGAATCCTACCAATGGAGTGCTTGCGGGCTTCAGGTCGCTTTCCGGGAGCTGAAGCTGGTCAAAGGCTGCCTTGAAGAGGATGTCTGTCGAGCTGCCCGAGTCGACTAGGACGCGCTTGACATTGAAGTCGTTGATCTTAATCTTTATGACGAGCGTGCCATCGTGGGGATAATGGACCCCTCGCGCATCGTCTTCGGTGAAGAAGATCGGTTCCTCCATCCTTGGCCGTTTTGGGGGGTTAAGCTCTTCTCTGGCGGCCTCGCGGGCAGATGACCGAGCTGCTGCCAAAGTGCAGCCCGCGACAAACAATCCTTCGACGATCACATGGATGGTCCCCCTAACTGGTCTCTCGTCGGGAGGCGGCCTCTGCGGCTGCTCCGCCTGTCTGCTGGACTCGGGAGCTTCTTTACTCTGTTTTCCTTGCCAACCTGCTTTATTGTTATTGCCATGATGTACAAAATTTCTCAAGTATTCACGTTGGATGAGCTCTTCTATCTCATCGTAGAGGTTATTACAATTTTTGGTGCTATGACCGTGATCTCTATGGAAACTACAGTACAAGTTATTGTTCCTAACATTAGGGTCGGCCTTGAGCCGAGGTGGCCACTTTACATATGGGGCGTCCTTGATCGCCATGAGGATCTCGGCTCGCTTCGTGTTGAGGGGTGTAAACACCCTTTCTGCTGCCGGAGCTCAGAAAGGCTGAATCGGGTTTGCCCCCCGAGATTGATCCTTCTTCTTCTTGTAGTCGTTAGGAGCCGGGGGTTCCGGTTCCCTTCTTCTTTTTTTGGAGGCGTGCTCGCCCTTCTGGTTGATCTCCTCCTCTGTCCCTATGAACCGATATGCCAGTTCGAGGAACTCGGTCACGGTCTTGGGTTGGTTGACTACCACGTGCCATCTAAACTCCTTGTGGGTGATGCCTCGCTTGGCCGCAATGAGCCGAGCTGCAGGGTCCAGGTCGGGTATCTGCAAGCAAGCGTCGTTAAACCGTTTGATATAGTTCCGGATGGACTCCCCATCTCTCTGGACTATGTTGAGGAGGCTTTCTTGGGTCCTCGGGCATCTCTTGCTAGTGACGAAGTGGGAGGTGAAGACCTTCACGAACTGCGCCCAACTCCTTATCGAGCTCGACGAGAGGTTTCGGTACCAAGTGCGGGCCACTCCCTTGAACGTGCTAGAGAAGGCCACGCACATGCAAGATTCACTTGCCCTGGCTAGATGCATCTGGTACTGGAAGGCATCGACGTGGTCGTTGGGGTCGAAGGACCCGTCGTATTTGTCCAACGGGGGGAGCTTGAAGTCCTTGGACATGGGGACCGCGAGGAGCTCCGGGGACAGAGGAGAGGGGACCGAGAGGAGTGGTGCAGTTCTTACCTCTCCCGAGCTTATTTCTATTTTGCCCTTGAGCTCGGGCAGGTTGTGGACGGTGGTAGTTCGGCGAGACCGGCGACGTCTTCGCTGCTTCTTGGTCGGCTCGGCATTGGTGCTGCTGGATTTTGTATTGCTGAGCTCGATGGGCCCAGGGGAGGCAGGGATAGTTGCCGGTAGCTGCGGACAAAAGGACCTTGTTCCAGGTCACCGGCTAGCATCACGAATCTGTTCTCCGCGAGCAGAGGCTCAAACTGCGAGTGCTGGGGTGACGCTGGCCTAACCGGATGGGAAACCCCCGATATGGCCGTGGGCAGTACGACGGGGGTAGGGTGCCTGCCCTTTCTTCCGTGAGACGATGCTGAAGTCTCTCCCCGACAGGAAGGGAGTTCGCTGCGGCGCTGAGGCTTAGCTAGCTGCGCCGCCGGATGTCAGGGGGGGAGTGAAGGGAACTGTTGTTGATATTGGTACTGGGACATTTGGTGCAGCACTTGCTGCTGGTGGGACTGGAGTTGCTGGAACTGTTGCATCTGAGTCTGCATGGCTCGCATGCACTGGATCAGATCCTCGAGCTGACCTTGGTTGGCCACCGGAGGGAGGATGGTGGGTTCAGCGAAGATTGTTCCGATTGTAGAGGGCATTGGAACGGTCACAGGTGCCACCGGGGGGAGGACGGTCAAACTAGGGACCCCATCCGCAGAGAGAGGGACGGTGAACTGGCCGATGCAGACGGTGGGTAACTGGAGTTGTTCCTCAAGGGTGTTCCGACGTTCGGTGTTGCTGGAGAAAGCCATAGGTGTTGATGATACTGAACAGTTCTTTGAAGAGAGTTGTACAGACGTTACAGGAAGGCCTTTTGAAGTGCTTCCCACAGACGACGCCAAATGATGTTGCACGATTTGGGCACTCCTAGTTGGCTGTGACCTGGCTTCCGGCTGGAACAAATGGCACCTAAGAGGAAGGAGGAAGTGAAGGGTTCCCGGGGAGATATCCCGGTGGGAACACTCCGACGGCTAAGTTAGAACTGGAGAAGAATCTCAAAGAGAGAGAGAGGGAGAACAGAGAGTAAGAGTGTTGAAAGTGCTTAAGCTTCAATACCTTTGCTTCGCGAGGGTGGTGGTCCTTTTATACCGGAGGTCGGTCACATTAGGTGTAACCGTCGCTGCCCTAGCCATTACTGCCAAGACTAAGGTGGCAAGTGCAGGCCGCCACTGCGGGCTGCTGCAGGGTGCAGACTCGTCAGGCGTGCTATGCTTTTCAGGGACAGCAGGCACGACACCGCCTGGGCAAGAGATGTGGGCACTGCCACCAGATCTTGCAGGTACGGATGTCAGGCGGATCTTCCCTACAGGCTACCGAACTACTCTGATCCGACAGGTACGAGTTCTGCGGATGCAGTCCCGAGGTACTTCTCCCTCGGGACACAGCCAAAAGTTGAGGTGCCCCCTCCTCAAGAGTGGAGAGCTCGGGGCTCCCTAGGAGAGGAGAGTTCGGAGCTCAAAGGGAGCTCGGGCTCCTTCACGGGGAGCCCGGGGTCCCTTAGGGCTGCGGGAGATCGTGGCGCTTAGGCCTTGTGCTCAGGGCGGGCTGAGCCTCGCCTCCTAGCGAGCTATTACTTTCGCCGAGTCGCTTGGTCGGACTTCGTCGAGCTTGTTACACCGGGTTGCGGCCAGGCTGTCATGCTGAGTTGTTGTTCACGCCAGATCATGTCCACGTGTCCCCGTGTTACGAGGTCATGCCAAATCACCCTACATCACATTACTTTGTGCCAAGAGCATATTTACATTTACCCTTGTTGTTGCTGCTAAGCTAAGGTGGACGAGTAGCAGATAATATCCCGATGAGCTGGGCAAGTTATGTTGGATTCGATGATATGTACAGACGAATAGTCAGAGGCCCGAGGGTGATTCCTCGAAGAGGAGCACTCCAACACTCAAGTTACTAAGTGATTGAAGTGGTCAATTAGGCCGGTCTAATTGAGACGAGTTGGTCATAGACGAGCAAGTTATAGAACTTAAGAGAGAAGAAAATTTAAAAGTGGGAGAGTGTTTAGAGAGTAGGGGTGGTCACGAGCCGAGTTCTTCATAAATTACTTAAACTCAGCTCGTGAAAAGTTTGACTTGACTCGGCTCGGTTTCAACTGAATTTTAAGTCAAGTTTGAGCCTAATTTATAGGCTTGATTAATAAACGAATCAAGCTTGAGCCTAATAGAACTCAGTTCGTGAGGCTCGTGAGCCAAGCTCAAATATATATACATATATATAATTATAGAAAATAATGTATATAATAAAAATACTATAGTTCTTGATTTTTTAAATATCAAATAAAAAAAAATTATATATACTTTTTTTTTATTTTTATAAAACATTTTTTTCTCAAATCGAATTCAAACTAAACTAAATTTGAACTTATGAATTTTTTATTCGAGCCGAACTCAAGCTCGAGGCTTGTACAACCTTGATGAGCCGAACTGGAGTCTCGTACTATTCGGCTCGGCTCGGTTCAAATCCACAAATAATGACCTCTGGACAAGGCAGGTTTAGTTAACGTTTTCCATGTGTCATTGGTCCTTGGGGCATGCACCAACGTCCCCTTTCCGGTCAAATGAGTCATGCCACATTGGCGCCTCTTCGCTACAGTGGTCTTTGGCTATGTGTTAATCCTCAATGAGGCCATGTGTCACCAATTTGGGGCAGTCTACGTGACGGTCAACCCTGGCTTAACTTTTGACCCCATCACTAGCTAGCTAAATCAGAAAACAACCTAACAATAATCATGTTGATCAAGAGAATCATCAAGCAAATAATTCAGCCAGAGACTAATCTCTTTCTCTTCATCTTAAGCCAACGCATATGATATCAACGTCCTGCTGTATTTAAAATCATTCAAGACAAATTCAATATATAGAGGATAATTTCTCTTTGTGAGAGCTGTTCCTTTGGCCCCCTTGCTCTTCGGAGATGGTTCTTGAGGGTCTTAAGATGTCTCATGAGGTTCAGATATCACACACATGATAGTTGAAGGTGAAGTGAAAATTAACTATTGTTGAGCTTTTGTTCGTGGCTAATTCTGAACCACCATTGGTGCATTAAGACATATAAGCATCCACAGACCACAACAACTGTGTGATTAGTTATAAGCCTAGGAATTACAAGAAGATAGCCAATTATGCCACTTCTTGTCCTCGACCAGTTTCTATGTCCACCCCCCCCCCCCCGCCCCCATTTGGAGCTTCTAAAAAAACCTTCCAATCTTTGGAGTAACAATGTTTCCTCCATCTTTCTCATCAGCCTTGGAAATATGAGATGAAAGATTATTAAGCGAGGGGCTGTTTTGGGTTTTATCAAACTGACCTTGCATCAGAATATCTGGCTATTCTCCTAAATCAGTTCAACAAATTTATTGTCAAGATGTTATAAAACGATTTTAAAATGGATAATATGGTAATTTTACCACTCACCAGTCACCATAATGTCAATTAATTGTATTAGGCAAGTGTTGATTTTTTAAAGTTCAGAGTACTTGATTGAGACCCCAAAATGTTCGCTATCTGTAATTTTCTCTAACAATTATCATACATATTGAGGAATATTCTAACTCCAACTAATTATATTTGCTGATAGAAAAACAAAATCATTCATATTTGATATCCATTTAGGGTCTGTTTGGTTTGCAGGAATAGGGGTCTGGAATCAGAGTCAGAATGGGCTCTTTCGATTCCAATTGTTTGGTTGGGTGGAATCAGAATTTCATTCTCATTTCTGCTGGAATGGCATTCCCCCATTTGAGAGAATGACTATTCTCTGCCCCTCCCTTGGGAATAAAATCCTATTTCTACTGATTTTAATTCTCATTCTCGTTCCTGACTGAGTCAAACAGACTATGGGAATTGACCATTCCAATTCCAATTCCAAAGAATTCTGAAAGATTTCGATTCCGATTTTGACTACGAACCAAATAGACCCTTACTTTTTTCTTTAGAAGCCCGGACACGCATTTAGTTTGATCATTCTAACCGAATGTCATTGTATAAACACTAAAAAGGTGAAGCCACTATTCTATAAATAGTGTATTCAAAGAATATGATTAGTATTTGACGGCATCTTCATCTTACCAAAAAAAGGTAAGAGAAAGAGTAAACATTATGAATTACTTATGAGAAACAACCAAGAGACTAGCAGATGAGACATTGTATATGAGAAATCTTTCTTACACAACATGCATTTATACGAAGAAAGGGGCCAATTTAGGGTGGGATTCGACCAATTTAAGTTGCTCAAACAAATGGTGTATAACAGAGAACGCTGAGGTGTTTAGTACTTTAACCAAAATTTAAAACATTAGGGTGTATTTGGTTGCAGTGTGAATTTTGATCAGGTACAAAATTTTTACTTGTTTCAGTTTTGCTTTCACATGTGTGTAATTATGACCTATGACCTACATTTCAATCTGATTTAAAATTTGTTTTTTTTTTTGTCTCTTTTACGGTAGTGCAAATTTTGCATCCAAAAAACAGATGCAAAATTTGCACCACCTTTCCTCTTACTGCAATTCATTCTCATATAAAAGTGGGGATTGCATCGTGTTGCATTATAGAGTATTTCTAGACAATAACCCTCCTCCTACCTCCATTCTCTTTCATTTAAAGTGGGGGTGAATTCATTTTACTCCATATTTTACTTCTTGCCAGAATTTTTACACCCCGCCCTTTGGTATTCCCATGCATTTATACCAGTGTAAATAAAAATTGTACTGCAACCAAGTGCAGCCTAAGCAATCATCTCCAAGTCAAAGCAGTATGGGCAATATTTAAGGGTCTGTTTGGTTCACAGTTGGAATTGGAATGGTCTATTCACATAGTCTGTTTGGTTTAGACAGGAATGAGATTTCACTCCCAAGGAGAGGTAGAGGATGACCATTCCCTCAAATAGAAGAATTTCATTCTAGCAAAAAATGGAAATAGAATTTTGATTCTGCTCAACCAAACAATTGGAATTGGAATAACCCATTCCAATTCCGATTCCAAACCCCTATTCCCGTAAACCGAATGGGGGTTAAGCATTTTGGCCTAGGAAGGCAAGCTTATTGCCTTCTAAACGTTTTTTTTTTTTTAACAAAAAACAATGCATTCCCAATATTGATGCGTAAACTGCTCTTTAAGTTGGAGGAATGCCATTGTGGAAGGCGATTGTGAGGTAGTGATCTATTGGATGATCACAGGAGCAGAAGGTCTATATTGTCAAAACACTACAGTAGAAAATCGAAAGGTTTGGCATCTAGATTGAACATCTCATCCAGCTGGAGTCCTAGAGCTGCCAAATGACATTGTTGATGCCCTTGCAATTTGCAAAGGAGGGCATGGAGAAATCTGTTCTTGTTTGGACTTTGGAGAGCACTGGATCTTGGTGTTGAATTACAGAGAATTCTATATCATCTTCCTTTTCTCGTTCTTCTATACATGTTTATGTTCTGTAGTTCAACTCTTGTATCCACATCCACTATTGATTGGGCTATGTATTCCCGTCCTCTCATTGAAAAGAAATAAATCAAAGAATACTTGCAAACTATCTTACCCCTTTCCTAACTGTTCCCACTTGGCTCTGAATGAGTCTTGACATTTTTTAAGCCTAAAGTGACTCAATCTGTGACACTGCTAACTCAATTCTGAGTTTCAGATAAAATTTGCCAATCAAATACAAAGCAACGAGTTTTTTTTTGGTATTATTCAGCCTTTTTTCTTACAGAAATGATAATAGGGATTCAAAACTGCACCTCGTGACAATTCACTAACTCAGTTGGTGATTAAGAGTTGAATGTACAAGACTTTTACTCTATTAGGCAGCACCTAAGCTATCAAATTAGAAAAGTCTAGTGTCATCTAGTTGCTTTTCCAGGAATCATGTTTAGTAAAGTTCCTGTCCCGTTCCCAATCTTGAATGACTTCGCTTGACTTATTTGCTAGTTGGGCTAGGCACTGCCCATTCACCGCATTTCTAGCTATAGCAATGTCCCTGCTTATTCCATGGAAATCTTTTTTTATTTTTATCAGCAGCTGAAAAAAAAGTAATGAAATGCCATACAAATGGTTTGTTCAGCAAAGTTACCAAATTCAAAAGAAATAATCTTTTTTACTTTTATCATTCAAGTTAATGTCGGTAGTGCATTTTACTTTGAACTATTGAATCTGATCCTAATATAGGGTTCCAACAGCCATTGCAATCGTATATTGGAAACATTTTTCCTTATGCTTTATGGCAAAATATTCTTGATCTGTTGTTACAATAGCTGTTGGGACCGGATCCAAACTTTTCATAGTTGGACTTACATTTTCCAATTCACAACTCATGTCTCAGATTTTACCAATTTGCTTTTTTTTTTTTGAGCAGTGAGGAATTTCTGATATTCTCTTCAATAGAAGGCTACAAGCTGCTTTGGACTTGCTAGTTACCATCCAGTATCAACATTACTTTGGACCGAATATAATAATAAAACCATACTTAATAGTGTGGTGTGTGTCCAACCATTAATTTTCATATAATTATTATTAATGTAAGAGAATTTGTAGAATATACTTGGTTAGGTTTCAAAATTACAGTGGATATTTTACGGAATTTACATTGTCTGTTCCCTTGGTACAAAAAAAATTCTGTACCAGACCAATACCAATCTGCCACACGAGCCTGTTTTCCCATTTCAAAATTATAAGTTATATTTTAAAATGGAATGGTAGATTGCTAGTGGTTTGATACAGAAAATTTTCTATACAAAGGAGGCAGAAAATGTGAACTCTACTTTAGGTGGGGGGGGGGGGGGTATGCCAAGGTTCAAACAAAAACAGGATCATATATAATGACAAACACTCCTTAGTGAGTCAACAACATTTGTCTCAATTTCATTTTAATGTGCATTCTATGCAGATTGTTGTAATATGGGTGACGTGGCCATGTTTTGAACTAGCAGTAGACTCTTAGGCTCAGTTAGGAAGGAGTATAAATACAAATATATAGAGGGCAAAACCTTGTATTTTGTATGTATTTATACTGTATATATTTATATTTATACTCTTTCCAAACTGAGCCTTACTAACAAGATAATCGATATTTTTAATGAATCTTCAGATGAAATATAATATCATAAAAATGCATATATACATGTATGCATACATGCATATATACATAAGAGGCAATTGTTATTGTTGGGTGTGGGTCCAGCCCATATGAGGGGCCCATTCCACCTTTATTTGCTCCCAAAAGGAGTCGAATAGTGAAAGAAAAAGGCTTTCACCTTTTCAGTTTTTTTGGGCATCATGTTCGTAACCACCCGAACTAAGAAAAACAGAAAACAAAACATACAGAACCGAGGGTTTTTCTGGTTCTGAGTTTTGTGAAGAGAAGAAAAGCTGGTTCTTATTCCATTCAAGATCAAGTTTGGAGGTGTCTTTCAAGCCCATTCTTGATGATATTAAGTGTTGGAGTTAAGAATCCCATTCCAGTTCAAATTTGGTGATTTTTCTTTTTTATGCTTCTCAGTTCAGATTTACATCAACTTGGTGAGCCAAGGATTATTTCCTTGATGTTTGTAAGCCTCTAGTTGCAACTAGAGAAGACTATTGTACCCATTAATTTCTGAATTAGTGGAAGACTTTTACGGACCATAGGTCCTGTGGTTTTTTCCCCGATTTTGAGGTTTTTCACGTAAAAATTCTGATGTACTATTATGTGGTGATTGTAATCTGTTTTTTTGTTACTTGGCTGAATTATTTACTTRTTATCATTGTTGTTGGCATACCCATTTTCACACACAAACTTAATGGAAAAACTTTTGCTGTCCTAAAATTGCTTTTATACTCATCTATTCTACTATAGTGTAACTTACCCACCAGTTATATAGTTAGATATTATTATTATGACGCTCAAAAAGGGGAGGTGCAAGATCCTTGTGAATTAATAATTGGGATATACTCAGTGGTTTGTTACAATCCACACGTTGCTGTCTCCGGCCCAACACGGCCAACATGCAATGCCTTATTATACTTTTTTCCTATGATAGACGGGAAAGGAATCCAATGCTCTAGCTTTGACCCTTCCTCCCCCTTCTCTCCTAATTGTAATCCATATAAAACAAATATCATTTTTATCTAATTAATCCACCATCGGATGAAGTTGACTCAGATCATACATTCATCCATCATGATCGGCGTAACATCATCTGTTTGGTTTCATGCCATGATGATGGGTGATGTTTCTGAATCACAACTTTAATTCTTACAAAAAACAGAAGTTATATTGAATGCATGTTTCATCTTCTCCAGATGCTTCAAGTTACAGTGTTATTTACACCCCTTATTGATATCCAGTTTGGATGGTAGATAGCCCTATAACCGGTGCAGAATGTGGATCGATCAAGTAGTTTGATTGAATAATTGACGTCCTAACTCCTAATCAGGGGCACCCCTCTTGTCTCTTAACGAGGAAGGCACTGTTAGGTGGAAGGATCTTAATGTATTCAATTTAGGATTCAGGTGGCGGACCCTTATGCTTCTCAATTTCATTGCCTTATGGCATGGATTTTGTAGCTTATGTACCCTACACTTTTTGGGTCACTACTGCACTTATCGCAATCAGATGGTTAGGTGTCAGGGACGGGTTCTTCCGTTCTTCGTTTGGTCACATTCGTGGTATTTGTTTACCTATAAACACTATGAGGGTGTTTAGAATCATAGGCGTTTATTCAATAAACATTATATATAGGCGCCATTTCAGCAGTTTTCCTTTCATGTCCTTTTGTACATATTTAGAATAATAGTAAAATGTGATTTCGGTTTCTATGCATGTTTACTATTTGGGAAAGTTGTTTTTTAAACGTTCCTCAAACAGTTAGACATTTTTTCACTGTTATGCTGATGTGGTGCCTAATGGTGCCTAATGATGCCTAATTGTCATAAACGGTTGTAATTATTACTTTTCTAGTTTTATAAGCAAATAAAATATAAACATTGACAAAAAAAAATGTAAACGAAACCAAACACATATTATATATGGTGTATGTAATTCTTTAATAAAGTTTGCCTTCTTTAAGGTTAGGCTCTGTTTATTTGTGAATTGCGGTGTAAAATGTGAATGGGGTGGAAATTTTGCATTTACTTTTGTTTATTTGTAGTTAAAATTTGTACTCCTACCTGATGTGAAATTTGAATTTACTATTCCAGTTGCACTCTTTTCTTTTTGAGTGGGCAAATGTATTACATGACTGGGGTGTGGGGTGTCCCTTCTTAAACCCTCAACCCTGGTGAAGGTGAGATTGGATCCCTAGCCTCTACTAAAACCAGGCTAGAGACCTCACCAATAAACTGGCTGGCACCCCATTTTCCTTTGCACATTCATTGGCGTGCAAAGTTTGTTTGTTTGTTTGTTATTTCCTCCCTTAAAAACTGACGCAAAATTTATACTGCTTTCCTCCTTCCAAACAAGTAACCATATATTTGTATTTATTTCGATTTTCGAAGTGGGGGCAGATTATATTACTAATTCACTCGTAAGTCATAAGCAAACAAACAAAACGACGCGAAACCTGAAGCAGAAATAAACAAAATTTACACTGACCCATTTGCACCCAACCCAGTGTAAATGAAAATCAGACTGCAAAACAAACAGAGCCTTACACGCCCGGCCCATAAAGCGTGCTTGTAGGCTTGTTGCTCTCTTACTACACGTCAAAACCCCCCAAAAATGACACATATGGGGAAAGAAAGGACATAGGAAATCTTGTATTTTTATCACATTGGGCTGGTGAGGAGGCCCAGCCAACACTTTCATGTGATACCATTAAAAAGCCTTGGATACCTTGGCCATGCATACTCAGCACAAATGCAACGCATATACCAACTTCACTTTTCATGACAGCATCTGCTTATCCCTATGCTCCATCTCCCAGTTTATACTTTTTTTTTAATAATTTATAATTTATAATTTATAATTTATAATAATAATGGGCTGAACTGAACTGAATTAAATGGGCTTATTTCTTTGTCTTTTTACCAGATCATTTTCCCTGGACCCTGGCAGTAGCAAGCAGAGTAGCTTAGCATAGCATAGCTAGGCAGTGTAAGTAATGCAGAGAATAGAAGAACAGAACACATGAAGAGGCCACCTAAAACGAGAGATCTGTCAGGAGTAAGCTTTGGAGTGCAGAGTCGATCAGATCAGACGATTCACAACCAAACCATAACCACATCTTGAGTGTGGGTGGATAAGGAAAAGGACACACAATCGTTCAATTGACTGTCTGGCAAAGCTACCCATCAAATTAAATGGCCTTCAAGTTTGCAACTTCCCAACTGTATCCAACTCGCATGTGGGTCCCGATCCTCTGAATCAGATGGCCACCATTTTTTCAATCAGTGTGGGGCTCGCTTTTTAACTGTGCCCCAGTTCCGCGCGTACATCAAAGTCTGTATGACCGTTCTGACGAAAATATTCAAATCTCTCTCTCTCTCCCCTCTTTTTCGCTTTTTTAGATCTCTGTGGGTGTGACTGTTATTAAAATCTTACTTCTTTTTCTCCCTTCCCCACTGTAAATTTCTCAATTCTACACCACCTTAAACCCCACATAACATCTATTTAAACCCATTAAGAACCAAAAGAGGAACTCATTTCTACAATTTTTTTTTTCTTTTTTTTTTTTTAATTTACTTTCAGGGTTCCTTCCTTTCTGCAGCTTAACAGACCTTTGGTGCCTCTCTCACAAAAATCCCCTTTAATTCTTTTCATTCTTCTCTTTCTTCTCTGCAACCGAACACTTTTTCCATCCATTATAAGAGGCATGTCAGGTTTATATAGTCACAACTTCTCACCTGCAAGAGCGGTTTCTCCGCAGATTAGGAACACCCCGGACATCGAGAGGTACTATGGAAACATGAAAGCGTTGTTTTTCTATGTTGTTGTTGATTTTTTATTTTCTTTCTTCTTGTTTTTTTTTTCTTTTTTCCCGAGAAATTCCTATAATTTTGATTGATTTGGCTGTTGTTGAATTCTGGGTACCTTTTCTTTCCTTTTAGTCAGTACTTGACGGAGCTATTAGCTGAACATCAGAAGCTTGGTCCTTTCATGCAAGTCCTTCCAATATGTAGCCGACTGTTGAATCAAGGTTTGTACCTCCATTGGCTTCCTTATGAGTTCTGGATCTAGGTTTTCTGGGTTGTGATGGATTTCTTTGGTTTTGGTCTATTTTATATGATCACAAGAATGCTGTTCTTTATGCATAAGAGATGTACTAGATCAGTTTGGTAGGTTTTTATCTTCACTATCCTTTGGCTTCTTGCCTCGACCTTTTAGTCTCTGCTTTGAACAAGAATATGTTGCTTGATGTAATCCTCCTATTAAATGCTGTTTGGGAGGTTTCTTTTGAGTTAATTGATAAAAATGGTCATTGAAACTTGAAATCGATGTCTTATTTGATATATTCTTATAGAGGAAGAGGATCACTAATAAAAGGGATAACATTAAATCATGAAATTTTGTTAAGTTTATGGATACAAGTAAAGGGCATTCCAAGAGATTCCTTGTTTTGATACTTGTTTGCTTAGTATGTTAACTATATCGCTTCCACAATATTAGTTGTTGGTAGAATTTAGAAACTAGAATCAAGTGAAGTGAAGTCAACTCAACAGAGTCTTAATCCCAACCTTCTGGGGTTGCTACATGAATTCTATATTGCCATTGCACCTTATCAAAAGCCATGCCTATCACCAATCTTTAGTTCCTTACTCCTTAGAGCACAGTAGGGAAAATATTATGCCAGTATAAATGTTGAATAGCTTCAACAAAATGAAATGGGGCAACCTTGATTTTCAGAAGCATAAGCAACAGGAGAGGCGGAGCTATATTTGTAACAGAAAATAGAAAAATTAATTTAGGATCTGGATGATAACTAGTCTTTGGATACGGGATAGGGATGCCCTGGGGCTCTTGAGATTAATTGGGATCCAAACAGAATTGTAATTATGCTATTCTGGCAACCCTGGAGTTTAACCATATCTTTATTTTAATTTCAGACCCTTATACTATTCATAAGTTTCGTTTTTTAGTTCTTGGTCAACTCTCTCTCTCTCTAAATTTATCAGAAGTACAAGTCAGTTCTTACTGTCATTTTACTTCATGTGTACAGAGATTTTACGGGTTTCTGGGATGGCCTCCAATCAAAGTTTTGGTGATTATGACAGACTTCAGCATGGTAGCCCCAGCCCAATGGCATCCTCAAACCTTATGTCAAGTTTTGGAGGAACAGGTTTAGGGGTATGGAATGGGCTCTCTCAGGAGGTAAGTGTTGCGTGCTCTGTTGGTAGCATCTTCATCTTGTCATTCCACAACTCTTTATGTTGCAAGTTTAATATAAAATCCCTTCTTACTGCCTTTTGTTGCATGTTTAATTGCCTACATGTGGCTTTTACTAACAGCTTAATAATGAGCACTTCTAGTGTTGGAATGCAACACCTTTGATGAATATGGTGGTCTATGATGTAGATGAACAATTATTCCCCTTAAGTGCACATGTGCCTTACTGTCTCATTGATTCAGAGAGTGTCCAGACTCCAGACCTAGATACTTTTACCCATTGAACAACATATAGCTTAATGTTGCAGATTTGCACTTGACTAGATACTTACACTTTTCCTGAGTGTTAAGTGTTAACCTTATCCCTTAAGCTGCTCAAGTATTAGCTGTTGTCCGCAAGGGGAAGGGGGTCCTCCATTGATGTGATACTTGATGTTTCCCATACAAAGATTCCAAGAGTTAGCCAACTAACCATTACCCGACATAGGTATCATGGATGAAGTTATTTTGTTCACAATGACTAGTTGGCGATCATGTCAAAGCAATTCTAATGATGCAGGGTCTAGAGAGTTACTAAAACCTTTTTATATCATCAGTCAGATATTATCATGCTGCTCTTTACGTTTTTTCTTTGTCTCTAGTAGCAAGAAAAGAAAAATATTATCTGGACAATCCATTCAATGATTTAATTCCACTAAATTTTCACGAAAACCAGTTATTTTACTTAGTTACATATCATCCGTGAAATGTTCTTTGCATTGTTTGAATTTACTTTGCTGCTTTGGCCTTTTGCTCCTCGCTTCTGTTATCATATATTGCGAACATAATTGGTCAAATAATACATTTGTATCTGCTTCAAGAAGTGCCTATTTACAGCAACCATTTTTCATATTTTTCTTAAATGTAAGTAAAAACTATAAAGTGAGATATGTCTTCTAAAAAGGGGGCTTGACTTGACAACTTCTAGTTAAATTTCTATAATCACTGCATTCCTTTTTCTGTTCCCTTTAACACTCAATGTAACCTGACATGTGGTTAATTGCTCCTTGCTTCTGTTATCATATATTGCAAACATATTGGCCAAATAATACATTTGTAGCTGCTTCAAGAAGTGCCTATTACTGCAGTCAATTTTTCTTAAATGTAAGTATTAGCTATAAAGTAAGATGATGCATTAAAAAATGGGGACTTGACAACTTCTAGTTAAATTTCTATAATCACTGCATTTTTTTTTTCCGTCCCCTTTAACATTCTAAATAGCCTGGCATGTGGTCCATTGTGATTGACTTATATCAAGTCTTTCATCTGATGACTAAGTTGTATCACTTTTGCCTTCAACTAACATCTATGTTGCTTGGGCCTCTTAACATATTTCCATGCTCGATTCTCATGTGGCCTTGTTTTATGAACTTTATGGTCCATTTAAAATGGTAACATGTATGAAGAGGGCTTTCCGTACTTTCCAAAGGTTGTATTGAGAAATGCCTTCAACCACTTCTTGGTAATTATGACAGAACTTCATCAAGTCCTAACAAAAGAGAGGATAACTGACAAAATGAACTGAAGTTAATGTTTTAATGGATATCAACAAGGAACAAGAGTGGAATATCTTAAAATAAAATTATACATTTTATGTTATTTCTATTGTGCAGTTTCTATCTAATTGCTTTTGTTGATTTCTTACATGTCAGAAAAAATCAAAAGAAAAGGATAATGTATCTAGGACACATGAATTGATTTTATAAAGATTGTTTCCTCTCTCTCTCTCTCTCACATCTGCGATGTATAAGTTCATCTTATTTTAATGCTTAAATTTAATCTGGCTTTGTTTTATTCACACCCTAATTTGATGCTGTTAAAAAACAATATTTTGCAAGTTATGCTCATTTGATAGTAGTAGACTAACAGTTCATTAGTATTCTTGCTTTGAATATCTTGCACATTGCACAACAAAATATTTATATTGGTTAATTAAAATTGAAGAAACAATTTTGTAAATCTATACTTAATAAAGTACAAGCACCTTATTTCCTTTTACAAGTTATAGAAGCTTAGAATGTCAATGTTTCACATCCCGCCTATTTCCTTTCAACTTTTAGAATCTCTTCTTGGGTTGCAAGGTGCTTAGAGAAGTTTATGAGAGATTTCCTTTGGGATCCAGGAGAGGAAAGGAAGGACCATTTGATCAAGTGGGAGCAGGTTAGCAAACTTTAGGAACAAGGGGGTTTAGGAATTGGGAACATCCTATTAAGGAACACAACTCTACTAGGTAAATGGCTTTGGAGGTTTCCCTTTGAGAGAGACAAACTATGGCAAAAAGTGATTAAGGGCATTCATGGGGTGGACGAAAATGGTTGGGATGCAAAAATCTCCCCTCACTGTTCTTCGACTTCTCCTTGGAAAGCAATTCATGAAATCTACCCTACTTTCCTCAATTCCATCCGGTTTGATGTGGGACAAGGTAATAAAATTCTATTTTGGGAAGATCTTTGGGTAGGGGAAACCCCACTTAAAGATCAATTTCCTGATCTCTTTGCGCTATCTAACCTTAAGGGGGAAAAGCTATATCCATGTTGGGAGCACAATGTCCAAATGGTGTGAACTGGAACTTGGGCCTCAACAGGGGACTAAGGGAAAACGAATCTGAGTCTTTAATCCTATTGCTGGACCTTCTAGGGCAAATCCACTTGGACCCTTCACTGGAAGATTCTAGGATCTGGGTAGGCTCTCCAGACAG
Source organism: Nelumbo nucifera (assembly GCF_000365185.1). The sequence continues at coordinate 1,428,810 of NW_010729204.1, forward strand.
TCTCTTTTCTTGTTCTTCATTCTTTAGAGTACTTACTTCCCCCAACCCCCTGGGTGTGTGAAAGAAATTTGGTGCAAGCCTATTCCCCCGAATATTCAAGCCTTCTGTTGGGAAATATTCCTTGGTAAGGTAAACATTTGTGATATGCTGCAGAGAAGAAGGCCATACGTCTGCCTTTCTCCTCATGTGTGCTCTTTGTGTAAGGAAAGTGGTGAGACCCTATCCCATTTAATGATATCCTGTTCTTTTGTGCTCTAAATTTGGGAATTCTTTTGTACTCTCTTTGGCTGTAGGTGGGTTCCCCCTCAAGATGTGGCAGAACTCTTCAACCGTGACTTCTTGAGACCATGAAAGAAAAGAGGGATGGTAATGTGGAAAGCAACAAAGGCAGCAATTTATTGGGTAATATGGGAAGAGAGGAATAATAGGATTTTCTCGGAAAAAAAGCAGAACAGTAGAGGAAGTCATTGATAGCATCAAGGTGAAAGTATCTCATTGGGTAAAACCCTTGGATAGCTTTCAAGTCTTCTTAGTCACAGACATTCTAAAAACCTGGCCTGAAATAGCAGTCATCAAGAGTAAGAGATAAAGTAAGGCTGGAGCGGAAACCGCCAGAAGGCAATAAAGTGAAACTAAATTTTGATGGGAGCTCCTTTGGAAATCCGGGCGTTTCAGGAGTAGGAGGAGTATTCGGAAATTCTGAAAGGAAGATATTGGGTTTGTTCTCAGGACTGGTTGGCATCAGAAACTCATTGAAGGATGAAATTTTGGCATTACTACAAGGGTTAAAGTTAGCCAAACAGTTAGGATAAAGACATATTGAGGTGGAAGGGGACTCAAAAGTAGTAATTGCAGTAGCCATACCTCGTGGACGTTTAAACAAGTGATTAGGGAAGTGGAAAAGATTGCAAAGGAGGTTGAGGCTGAATTTTAATGGGTCCGAAGAAGTGCAAATGAGCTAGCTGATGTTTTAGCAAAACAGGGGGCATTGAGACAGCAACTATTTTGGGATGCACTGTAATGAGGGATAGAATAAAGTGATTAAAGGGATCAACAGTCCCATCACCAAGTTGTATAAACTGTTTACAGTCTTTAATTTAATAAAATACATGTTTACTGATAAAAAAAAGTTTTACATGGTAGTAGTTAAAAATGGTTTTGTTGCATTTGCTGGCTGTAATAAGAGGATCCTGGAAAGTGCTATTGGATTAAGAATGGGTCTGAGCTCTGAAGCAAGCTTCAAAGAAGAGGTTGAGGTTGCCTGCTTATTGCTTGATTTAGAAACTTGTCAAGGAACTCCCTTCTGGATAATAAAAATGAAACATCTCAATGTCAAAAACCAAGATAGGAATGTAATCTTGATTCCTGAGTAGTGGATCTGTGTTCATCTTAGCATAGGAAAGAATGGGAAAAAAGACTCCGTACGTGATTAGATGATGAGCTACGTTTATTGAACTCAGGTAGTGGTAGAGAGGTTATGAGGATCAGGTTAGCTATTTTGGTGATTTCTTTGTACATAGGAAAGAATGGGAAAAAGACTCCGTACATGATAGATGATGAGCTATGTTTATTGAACTCAGGTAGTGGTAGAGAGGTTATGAGGATCAGGTTAGCTATTTGGTGATTTCTTTTGTACGAGGAAGTAGCTTTTGCACATATATAAAGGTTTAATGGGTGCATTAATTATTAAAAGTTTATTAAAAATATATATGAGGGTAGTCAATGTATTTAAAAGGAATCTTAATGTTCAAATATCATGACATGTTTGAATTGTCTGTTTCACACAGAAGGCCAAAAGCACCAAGTCCCATTGAAACTTGAACAAGTCTTGGCAATCCAGGCCCTTCTGGGATATAGGTGGAGTATTAAGAAATGATAGGGGGGGAATTCTGGGACTGTTCTCAGGACCAATTGGGGGAAGAGGATTCCACAAGAGCAGAACTGAAGGCAGTCATGTTCGGCCTACAGAAAACTGTGGAATTAGGCTCTCAAAAGCTGGTAATTAAAGGTGATTTTATAGCAATCCTAAGCTGGCTGAGAAAAGAGGAAAAAAATCCATGGTGGTTCAGAAATGAGATAAAAAAACTTAGAAAGTTGTCAAAAGACCTACAGTTATTAATTCAGTGGGTTCCAAGGTCAGCCGGCAATCTAGCTGATCAGTTGGCAAAACAAGGGGTGAACAGAGAACAAGTATTCTGGGCACAGTTATAACATAGAAAAGCAAAATCTTTGGGGGTTTTTCTGTCTCCTGTTGTAAGGGGTAGCCAAGGCTACTCAATGATGTAAAGACACCCTTTCTTTATCAATAAATATCTTCTTTTAATGATAAAAAAACTTGAAGAAGTCTTCCCCCCTCTAAGAAGCCATAAAAGTGCTTCCTGAGAGCAATCCCAGAACATGTTCTCACATGTCACATCTGGTTCTTTGGGTTAACAGCTATTATTGCAATCATCCTGATTCTTAAGAAAGTTGAACAATTTGAGTTAACTTGTTTGGAGCTTTGAAATATCTGATCTAGTTTCCAACCATGATTCACATCTTGGAAACATAGAAATGAAAATTTTTGTCAATGTTCTTACTGGCAAGTTTTCTAGATGTTGGGTGTACTGTGGGTCCAACTCCTCTCTTGTCTCATATTGCTCTTGTTTCAAAAAGAAAAGGAGAGGGAAACATATGTAATCTGTTGCTATTCTCTTGGAGGGTTTCTCTCAACACAAAATAGTTTTCTTAGATAATGGAGTTCACTGTGAAGGCTCATACCATAGTACGTATTTGCTATCAAGCATCTCCAAAGATTGTTTTCAAGAGGTTGTTCTTCCTTTTGAGGTGAGAAGTATTCTGTTTCTTTGGTGATTGTATTCCACCTTGTTGGTGAAAGGTTTGGGCTTTAACTAAGAGGATTTCTTTTCTTGATGCTTTGTTTCCTCTAGCTATTGCTAGAAAGGTATTTTGTATTCCCATTATCATCATTATAGTGGAGATTTTCTGGGCTAGTGCCTTGTGTTCCTTTTGGAGATCTTTTCCTTGTTAAAAATCATGATGTGCTCTTATTCTCTATTGCTTTGCATTTCTTTTACTTGAATACTGTTATTGTTGCCATTCTATTTCCTTGTTCATGCTTAGTTTGAGCAAGAAGGAAGGGATGATTTTTGTGTAGACGCAAAACAGAATATTCTGCGGGCAGAATACATTGTTTTTGCGCAAAACAGAGTACATTCATAAACAACACCCAAAACAGAGTACTTGAGCATTACAGACCATTTTGTTCTTCTCCATATCAGTGTGCTTGTGTCCCAACCACCCCAACATTAGACACGCCCCAAATACTTGTGTTTGAAAGCAGTTGATGCTAATTTGCTTAAGAATTTTGAGTATAAAACACAAGAGTGGTCTACTGAAGTTCCTTGCAATATGGCGTGGAGTGAGGAACCCTTAACTTGGAGGTGGTGTTGCGTTGTTCATCTATTTAGTCTTACATATTCTTTAATTTTCTGTTTACCAAAGCTGCTGACTGCTTTTAGTTTTTTGAAATGTCCCATGCTGACCATCCCATCATTCACCTAAAAAGCTGATCATCCATCCCATTTGAATCCAATACTTGATGGTAGAAAGCAGCTTTTCATTTTAATCACTCACTAACATAATGAGATACAATTGACATGTCAGGGCAGTGGATGGGATGCGATCTTTCATCTTAGTATCTTTAGTAGTTGAATCCATTGAATAGTGCTTTGGTAATGGGGGAATCTGAGTCACTCTGTTTTGGTACCTTTTATTAAAAGCTTCCCATAGGTTAGGCCTGCTTATTCTTTTGATTCATCACAAAGTTCTGTCTGGGGAGGGAAGATCATGTTAATCTAACTTATCCAGATTATCTTGTGTATGGCAATGGATCATGTTAAATGATTAAAAAGACATGGTTCTATAAGGTTAGATATGTAGCTGTCTATTGTTTGACCTCCAAAGTGAGGCTATGTTTATAGGATTCACACAAGGTTCAAAGTATCAATGTAAAATGCTTCGTATCGGGCGTATCATATCTTGTGGTGTTTTAATATGATAAAAGGTGTTTTTATGGGACACTTGTCTAAAGGTTACCCAAACAAAGATAAAAAAGATAGAGTTGGAGTCAAAACAAACTCTCGATACACAAAGTATTGGGAGTATTGATACTTTGAACCATGGATTCACATATGGCATAGAGATACTGTTGATTTATATCCTATAACGGTATAACCAATGTTACATGGACTCTCCTAAATGGATGAAATGCCCATGTTTGACAAACTTGGTTTCCAACACTTAATGGATTCTTGATGGAAACTACTATGTAACATGTTTCTTTTTCTTCTAGCTTATTTGATATAAATGAACAGCCTATGTACATGATAAGTTCTATTTTTTTTCCTATGAAATGTTACTTAGAAAGAAAAGACAACATAATAAACCTTTTTTTATAGGTAAATAATGTTTGAAGTCAAAAAATATGAACTATTATACTTTAGACGTTTACAGGAGTCAATGTTTTTTTGTCTTTCTGAGTTAGACTTGGACACGTCTTGTATTCTAATTTCCATGTCTGTAAATCTGTGTCCATGCAATACTGGCTACATGACATTACTGTCTTACATCTGTTACCTGTTGTTTTGAGCTGCTCGAGTGTCCCCATTTCTACTCATTTCTGATTGTCATTTCTTCTGATGTTGTGGACTAACATTTTAAGCACCTATTATACATCTGAGTTTTAAGTGCCTTCATTTTTCATCCTTGTATTTCTACAGTTTCTTTATGGCAATTGTACTTTCTTTTATTTTCTTTTTCTTTTTCTTTTTGATTTTTAGTATGTTACAAGTTATATACCTACAACTTGTGGAACCAATACCGTTATTTTATTATGTGACAGAGATTTGGTGGGCCTCAAGGAATAACCATGGACTGGCAAGGAGCACCAGCAAGCCCAAGCTCATTTGTTGTCAAGAAGATTTTGCGCTTGGAGATTCCAGTAGACAGTTACCCAAATGTAAGCTTATCAATTGTGTATTCTATCTTTAAACTTATTTGAATAAAATTGTTGCTTGTAAGTAGAAGGGTAAAAGATATCACAACTGACTACCTATTATGCACCACTAGTTCAATTTTGTTGGGCGGCTTCTGGGGCCTAGGGGTAACTCACTAAAACGGGTGGAAGCTTCTACAGGCTGCCGTGTGTACATTAGAGGAAAAGGTTCAATAAAAGACCCAGGCAAGGTAAGATATATTGGAAACTGGAAGCATGATTTCTAAGAGAAATAATTTTTTTTTTTCCAATTCAAATTTCCTTTGTGATTATGTACTAAATACTTTTATATGCCTTTTGTCCTCAAGGAGGAGAAGCTAAGAGGAAGACCAGGTTATGAGCACCTAAATGACCCCCTCCATATTTTGATTGAAGCTGAGTTACCTGCCAATATTGTTGATACGAGACTAAGACAAGCCCAGGAAATTATCGAGGAATTGCTTAAACCTGTGGTATTTATTCTCAGTTGATGCCATTTTCTTGGAATCCAGCTGTCAATTCTGATAGTTTAGTGATATTATTCTTGTTAAAAGAAAATCTTGATGTTGAGTCTGTCTGCTGCATGTTGATACTGTGGTTTGTGGTAGAAACTGTCAAGTTCAGAGTTTCTATCAATCTTCATAAGAGCACTCAAGTGAGGACAGACAAGTTTGAGCTGCTCATGTGGCACTCATTGTGGGTCTGTTGGACCACCATTCCATTATTTCATGTCCTCAACTCATTTAACTAAGAAAATACATGAAGACCTGTGATAGACCATGATTCTCCAATCCCCTGGCAATACATGTTGTGCAAATCTAGCAAAACAATTTGATCAGTCCTTAGCAATTATCATCATCATTATCAAAACCTTGTCCCAATTCCCAACTATATATGGGGTTGGCTTCATCTTTTCTGCCATTCCATTCTGTTCAGTCCATCCCCCACCCCCCAAAGACTCCGGATAGCCGGAATCATCAACATTGGTTAATGACCTTTGTTCTTAATTTTTCTTCATCTTCCACATGGCAGGATGAGTCACAGGATTTTTACAAGAGGCAACAGCTCAGGGAACTAGCCATGCTGAATTCTAACTTAAGAGAAGAGAGCCCTCGACCAAGTGGTAGTGTATCTCCTTTCAATTCCACTGGGATGAAGCGGGCAAAAACTGGGCGGTAGGAAATCATTATTTTGGTTCTCTTGAATGGTTTCTCAGATATATAACTGATTCTCGTGCCCAGATACACCTCTTTGACGTATCCCAATTCAGATAATCTTCAAAAGGATAATGAGTTCTCTGTTGGGAACTTCTCTTTTGATAACAGAGAAAAAGGGAAAAGTAAATGAAGGCCTCAAGTGCATTATCTGGATCTGACAATGTTGGCCATGCATGTTGTAAGCTTAGAACATTTATTTGATTTATTTTTTGTATCGTTAACCTTGACATATGGCATGACGTGTGTGGAAGATGTATTAGTTGTGTAATAGGCAGGCCTTGGCCGAGGGATCACTACCGGTGAGTATATTTTCGTAGCATGTTTTTTTACTCATTATCTTTCTATCAGAATAGGGAATTAGAAGAAAATAATCTGTAAGAACATTTACTTGATTCTTGGAAATTGTTTCGACTTTGTATTTGGTTCATGTACATAGGATTTTGGAACGTGGTATGGAAAATATATCATGCTGTTTATGCATCAGAAAATAAATCTGATCCAAAGATTCCTGCAGAAACTGATATAGTGAGTACCAGGGCCAGAACAACACAAAATGTTCATATGGTTGAAGTTCAACAATTTTGTTCTAGAATCTAAGCATCTAATACGTCAGTAAGTTCTCAGTTGGCTTGGCTTAAGTGGGCCAACTTTAGCTTTGATGAAGCTATTGCTTTGCTGCCTTGTTAACTGTAATTGGATAGGATAGTAGGATTTCCATTTGATTTATACCGTATGGTCTCCTATTCACTTGGGTTGTATTTGGTACCATTGCTGTTTCTCCCTTAAATTTACATAAAATTGTTATTTGAGGCTATTTATTGTTAAGTAGACGTATCTTAAAAATGTATGTATGAGAGGCTGTTTCTTGCTCTAGGGGTGAAGTCTAATCATTCTAGTTAAAATAATTCTCATGTGATGTGATGATGCATGTCTCTCGCCAATTTGTATTGATCAACCCAAAAGGTTTTTTGAGGTAGAAACATCAATGTCACCAAACACAACCCCAGCAATGGTCTTGGCCATAGACAAAGTCCTATGCTACATTTGCTTTGTAGATTGTGAATTATGATGATGCTTGCATTGAAGCCCGAACTGAACATATGCTTTTTACTCTGTTTGAGGTGGTCTGACGGCTGACATCGAACATTCAGACCATGTCTTATAATGGTCATACATATAAACCAAGTTCCCGATTCCAAATCAGACCATGGGCTGCGTTTATGTCAAAAAATGTTGAACTCGTCCAATTAGATGGAAGAATTCATTTACCAAGACTTTTTAATCGATGCATTGAGAGGGGAGCTGGACTTGCCGTTTAAGGAAACCCGCCTTATTGTCACCACCTGGCCAGTTGCCTAAGGCTGTGTTTGGTTGCAATACAAATTTATTTGCACTGATGCAGAACCATGGTAGTGAAAATGATTTCGGTGCAAATTATAATTTGTTGTTAGATCAAAATTTACCTTATTTTGTTTGATTGCAATACAAATGAAGTAAATAAGACCTGACTCGAAACAAAATTAAACCAGAATTTGCATTCTTTTCATTTGCACTTCCATTGTACCAGTGCAAATAAAATTGCACTGCAACCAAACACAGCCCAAGTTTCAATCAACCATTTGCAAGATTTACTAAGGATAATATTCTCGATTTCTCATAAGCAATTATATTTGTTGCTGCTTGGTTTGGCAACAAGTGTGAGGGTGATGATTTAACAAACTTTGAAGTTTGAAATGATAGTGATCTACAAATGTAATGATGGTTAGAGGCCACGAGGTGGTTCCCAGGGAAAGGTTATCCAACGCTCAAGTTAGTATCAGATGAAAGTCAGCAAAGTTGAACTGAGATAGCAAGATGAGCTATGAAGTGTAGTGCGAGCTGAGCAGTGAGAGCAAAAATGCATCAGAAAGTGTTACCCTGGATGACGAGCCCTTTTATAGGCACTCAGAGTGTCACCCTAGGGTTTATTACTCTTGTATTGGTGGGTGGCCTGTTCTGTTTCTAGTTCGTGGGCCACATGTCACCTCCTTGTAGGAGTCACCAAGTGACTTGGGATCTGCTCCTCACACTGGGTGCCTCACACTGACCTCACAGGCACATCTCACCATGCAGTGGGAACATCTCCCGTGAATACCAACATACAAGTATGAGAGATGTTCCCAATGCATGGTGGGATGTGCCTGTGAGATCGGTGTGAGGCACAGATCCGGTTCCATTGTTCAGTAGTGTCTCCAACATGGGCCATGTGTGTCCTAGAAGGGCCAAGCCGTTGCATCAACTTGAGTCTTATGCTGCCTTTGTTGCCAACATGCAACACATGTCGCTTCTTCGATTGGAATTAGTCGAGGACTTGAGATCGCATTGGCACCCCACATGTACATCTCAGCATGCATTGGAAACATTTCCTATATTAATCATGAAAGATGTTTACATATGTTGCCTCCTTTGCTGAAGCTGCCAATCATGCATCTACTCAACTCGCCCACGTGTCTGCATCATGGCTCAGCCAGGTGTCCACTTTTCATTAGAGCGTGGAATATAACTGATTCTTTAAAAAAATACTATTGTCATGCAAAATATAACAACTGCATCGATTTCCGTACTTCCCCAATCGAAATTTCGATTTCTGAGCGGGTGCTGCCCCCCTCCACTCCCCCACTCCCCCTTTTTTTTTTTTTTTTTGTGGGATCCAAGAAAGCAAATGGAAACTAAGCATATAAAAGAGCATACTGGGTAAAAGTAAAACATGAGCCTTGGGACTGCATTTTGTATCACCAAAAGTACCTAGAATCTAATAAAGCATAAAAGTGAAAATTAGGAAGGTTTACCAACTTAATAGTGTTCTAGTATTCATACCCTAGAAGCTCAATGTGGATGGTGCAAGTGAGGGAATCCTGTAAGAGTTTTGTTTTCTCTTCCTTCTTCCTTCTCTACTATCTACTATCTGGGTTGAGAAATTATTGATGATGCATCGATTCTATACTTGCATTGGGGATTGGCATATACACATGCAACTGAATTGCATTGGCATCAATAGCTTTACAACCCTTTTTCCTCCTGTAAAGTGGGATACCATATCCTTTTATTTTTCGCTTCTACACTACTCTACTGATGGACACATACCCAGCATTAATTGTATTAGGGTAAAATATAAAAACCTCATCTGTGGTTTCTTTCTGACAATCATAAAAACCTTCCCTCAAGTTTTACTTTAACAAAAACCTCCTCTAAACTTTTGGAAAACTCTCCCTTCCGTCAATGAACCAGACAGAAAACGTTCAATGATGCATTAATTTTTCAAAATGACCATCCTACGTACCCTTTTAAAGCATTTTCGCATGACATGAAAACGTCATTCCCACAAATTAAAGATTTGAAGTATGTAGTAGACTATAGGCAAAAGCACGTGCAATGCAAGATCCTCATGTTGGTAACCTGAAAAGTATGTAGGCCATTCCTGTGTGGCGGTGTCCCTCTTTCTTTCAACCTTCTTCCTTCTCTATTTTTTGAGAGAGGCCAAGCTCCAAGGCGAAGACTTTTAATACTACATGAAGATCTATTCCATAATCCTTGGCCGGAACAGCAAGAAATCAACTGTGGACGTCTACCTCGCTAGCCTCGGCGGTGGCATGAACATCTCCTGCATCTTCTACGATTTCCAACGACGCTGCGTCGCCCTCAAAGTCGTTGGGAAGAATGGATGCTTCGTCGAAGGCATCCTCCACCTCCCTAGTAACTCTCCCGTCAAGAAACTCTACCTCCTCCTTATTGTCTACAGCATCCTTAGAGGTTCTCTGCTGCCACATCCCTCTCCTTCAGCCTTCTCGTCTGCTACACATCTGCCCTTTGCATGGGTTGCGTTGCCTCCACCGCTGCATCACTCTTCCAAGAAAGGGTGGGGGTAGGGCATCAAGTCATTATTTGGACGATGATGAGGAAGACACCAATAACACTATTGTTGCTAGTGCTAGCAAGAAATTACAGAGAGAACGGCATGAGATGTTTGGATATGGTGGATCGAGAGGAAAGATAGGGTCATCTAGACAATTAGAGAAAAAGTCAGAAACCAGGTCAAGAGCTACTGTGCTTTCTGATCTTTGTGGTCCAGGAGAATGGATGCCCACGACAATACTTCATTTTGATCTAGTAGAGCAATATGGGAATATTTGGCATCAAAGGACTGTCCTGTCAATGAATCCAAGGGAAGACCATGGTTTGGACTGCTTACATTGTTGAGGAATATCCAAAATATTTTGTCATCAACATACGGTCCAAGGGGCATGTAACGTTTGAGTTTGTTTCCTTGGTGTCCTTGCTTTGATGAGTTAACTTGCATGGCCGAGTATTTCCAATGTGATTCTTCCTGAGGCATGGCACAGGTGACCCTGAACCCTTTTTCTCTGTTTTTTCAGTATTCTAGATGGGTTGTTTAAAGGAAAAGTCTCCTCTTCAAAAAAATAGTGTAATTAATTATGATGGGTACCAAAACCACATGTGATAAAGAGAGTAAGAAAATCATCATCCCTGTTCTCCATCTTGAGCATATTCAAGTGTTAGAAGCCGCACAACAGGGACGATGTAGGTGTCGAAGCAAGAAACAAGGGATGGCTGCATCGCAGTGATGAAGACAGAGGGCATTGGATGGGTGAACCAGATATAGACAAGAAAACCACACAGTTCATTACAAAGTTGTATGCAACCCACATCTCAAATCTTGAATGGCAAGTTGTTAAAGTTCAATGGATTGACTTAGCAATCAAGGATGGAGGATTGAAAGAAGAGGAAGAAATTGACAAAGAAATAATATGAAAAAACCGAAAGGAAAAGAGGATAAAGAGATTCTTCCTTACCGGATAAATTGGAGTTTGGATGAGAGATTGTGTCCTGCGTTACTCCTCTTACCGGATAAATTGGGATAAGAAAAAAGGGAGAAGAGGTCGACAGTGGAGAAGAGGATAACATGTCGACAGGGGTATTTTTGTAAAAACATATGCAAACCATTCGCAAAAGGGTAAAATAGGCATTTGGGAAAAATTGATTCAATAGTTTAACATTTTCCGTCTTGGTTATTGACGGAAGGGAGGTTTTTGTCATATTTTTTAAAAATTTAAGAGAAGGTTTTGCTAAATTGTCAGAAACTTCAGGGGAGCTTTTTGTATTTTACCCAAAGTGAAATTTTTATTTTTATTTCCCAGTTGTTATAACACACTAGGTAACCAATTACAAATTCACAATTAACACGTTGGTGTTCCATGCATATTGGACCCACATGACATGAGCCAACACCAGAATCCACAAGTGGATCCTCTCTCCTATGTGTATGGAAAAATGGCGTATCCACCCATCATAGGTTAGTTAATCCACGCAAGTATTCACAGCAGAGCCCGAGTGGCTTAGAAGGAAACTTGCGTCCTTCCTTGAATGAGCGAAGATCATCACCGAAAACCACGATGAACCATAGCTCCGACTCTTAGAATTTTCGTTCTCAAATGTATCCTCTAGCTTGAGCATCCTCATGACATGACATAAATGCCCTTTGGGCGCAATCTAATTTTCTTTACAATGCCCTTTGTGAAAATCAAACAAATGACACGTTTTGAATAGTCTTATTCATTTATCTTACAGTTTTTCTGCATAAACCAAGCTTGAACGGTTTTTCTGCATAACTTGATGATTAAACGTTGGCGGAAACGAATCCTCGATTTTGAACCAGAAAGCAGCTGCAATCGGAATTATTTTAACCCGTGTAACTGATCTCTAAAACAAATACTGGAAAAGGTTCCAAACAAAAGCGCAACTTTGGAAGCTCAGCCAGGGCTACATGTCTATTTTATTAGTTGTCAGAACTTGAAAACAATTAATGGATCACTTTGTATTCGTTATTCCCAAAATCAATATCTATCCTCTCTCTCTCCGCTGATCCCAGTGGATGAATTTCATCCACACCGGAGGTGAGGACGAAGGCTTGTGCATTCCATATTTCCACCTCTTTAACGGTAAGCGATCCAAGAACTTACAAAAAACCACCGTCATCTAGTGGTGCCTTCAAAGTTCAATCTATTTGATGCATTTCATCATCTACCTTTGCATCAATCTAGAAATATATTTTTTGGCTGATTACAATCTAGAAAATGGGCGCTAATGGGTTCGGTGGCCTTATCAGATTGGGTCAATTGAACCCCTGTAAAACCGATTGATCAGCTACGGTTGGTTTAGGAGGAAATCATCCATGAGCCAAAATTCAACATCATCCGTAGACTGTAGGGAATCTCAAAAGCCTGCTCCGGAAGCATGGATGAGAGAGGGACCCTGTTGCCCGATTAATCACTTTGTAAAGTTTCTTGTCTAAAATTCTTACATTCAAATATAATGGCTCTCCCTAGGCTTGAAGAGACCTCATCACTTACGACAACGCCTGTGTCAGTCTGTACGATGCCACGTTGAGTTGTAATTCTTTCGTTCTTCTTGTTTGTATATATAAACCTTTTTGCGAAACTGGGAAGTAAATTATATAACACACTTCGCAAGTTCGCAGATTTGAACATTTGAGTGTACGTAGAATTATGTGCTCAGAAAAAAAAAAAAAGAATATAATAGCTGGAAGGAAGTCGTTTTTGGTACGTAGAATTATTTTCATCAGTGTTGGAGGGAGGAAGTCGTTTTTGGTTTCTCGTCTGTTTTCTGGCTAACTTGTGGAAGAGCATTTGATCATTTGGTTATCATTCATTGTTGCTCTGATTTAGTTTCAGTTTGAAGGAAGAAAACAATGAATAATGTCTTTTAAAAGGGTAATTTTGGAATTTCAGAATATTATAAATCACATGTGACATCATGTGACAGACTACTAATGGCGGATGCTAAATTGAAGTTCGGGTATGACACTACCCACCCAAAGGTCAGGGTACTACACTGAACTGTTCCCTAAAAAAACAAAAGCAAAAAGCATAATCTGGTCTCTTACACATGCACAAACACACGTACAGGCGCTACTCTATGCATATAAAATACAGTAAAATGACACAATATCTAAGTCCTTAATCAGCTTCTCCAATTATCTTTGCGACGCCTTACTTCCCGGAGGGCTTCAACCGGTGAGAGACAACCAACTTTTTCCTGTGGGTAAGAAAGCAAATGTTCCATTAGCATCAAATTAAGTTTGCGCAAGTTGAAAGAACCCATAAGCCAGTGGCAGGAACATCCGACTGGTGAATAAATATAAGAAAGTCAATTACTGGATGGTTGGAAGAGAAAGGAATAATGAAAAGAATTTGACCATTAAATTCACATGAGAGAGAGAGAGAGGTAGTGGTGGAGGAGGAGGACAAGAGTAATACCTGCAGTTGTGGTAGATCAACCCGCATGAATGGATTAATCTCCAACTCATCTTCAATGGTTGAGGGAATAGTAGGGAGGTTTCCCTGTCGTTGATGCTGTGCCCATGATAATTTCTGTGTTATTCTTGCATTATCTGGTTCAATCGTTAATGCAAACTGCAGATTTTTCACTGTATACTGCAGAAATAGAAAGTGACATGTTATATGGAGAAAAGTAGAACTATTCCAACTAAGGTTTTAAAAGGCTAAAACAAAACATTAAAAAAAAACAAATAATTGAAGTTTTCCTAAGTACACTAAAAGCAATACTATAATTAGATTAACTAGAAACTACTAATACTATATAGAATATTTGTTGAATTATTAAATACTCGCATTCCACAGAATTTCTTATATTTTATTTTCCTTTCCTGCTACATGTTTCAGAATAATCTGTTTTGCTGAAGAGGTCATTCATCATGGCTAGAGTTTCCAGTCCCATTTCTTTTGAAGAAGGTGATGTGTGATTTTTTATTTTTTATTTCTAGTCCTAACTTGTTTTTATCCCTCTTAATTTCTCTGTTGAGATCTGATTGATACATTTGGTTCATTATTTGACTTTCAATGCTTTTTCTTTTTGGATTATTGAACATTTTGAGAATTTTCCAAGTGTACAATGGGAGGAAGAACAGCCCAACTTAAAAGTTTTTTTTGGGTTCAAAGGGGAAAGGGGAAGAAATCTTTTTTTTTTTTTTTTGAAAAAAAGAGAAGAAATCTCACCATGCAATACAAACCAGAATGAGTTATTATCAACAGGGGAGCATTTTAAATTTGAGCCCAAGGTCTAATAGAAGGTTCCTCAAGTAAGAGCTCACAAAATGCATCTCATAGGCAGAGTCTCAGGAGAACCACTGGATGGTCCCAGTGCATGAGGCTCCCGCCGATGTGGGGTCTGGGGAGGGCCAGATGTATGAATCCTTACCCCTGTACATACAGAGAGGCTGTTTCCAACCATTGGGTGATCCGTCCTAAAGAATTCCAAATGCAAAAAAGCAGCAACATAAGATGATTCTCAACCATCTGATTGAGAATCACTACCCCCCTTGAGTTTTGATTCATTCTCCCACCTGTTACTGTTCCAACTGTACTAAGTTTATGGGTGGACTAAACTATAAAACCCCCCTTTCTTTTTTATTTTTTTGGGAGCCCCAATAGACTATACATTTCATTATCTAAATGCAAGTGCTGAAGAATAAATAATTGAAAAATTAGAACCGTGTTTACTTAATAGATCTCCAGAGGCAACAGTAGTACAACTAAATGGTGGACCTCAATCCTTCGAGTGCCAGCCATGTGCCTACATGCTTTAATCAAGGGGGAACCCCTACATGGATGGTTCCTTTATGCTCGTACTTCTTTCTATCACAATAAAACTTTTTGACCTCATTAATGATTAAAAAATATGATACTTTATTAAAAATAAGAAGTGGAGAACAAAAAAGTGTTTGATTTGTCAAAATTTTAAAGGATGACCCTTGAGTAAATAGATTGTTTTTACATCACGGTCAAAGTAAACTTGAGTTGGCTTTGGCAATGATCCCAATATAAACATAATAAATTGATGATTTATACATTTTCTAATGCTGTGCCTTCAAAAAATCGAAATAAGATTAGCTGAACGCTTTAGCAGTTCAGCAGGCTGTGGAACCAATAATAACACTCCACATCAGTCATAAAATACATGAGGCCACAATCATTCAACCTCTCAGTGTGGGGCCCATGCATTTTATCCATGGTGTGGAGCACTGTCATTGGTTCCACAGCCTGCTGAACAGCTAAAGCGTTCAGCTAATCTGAATTCCAAAAGATCACCCACAACCAGATCTTTTGTATCTGGATTCTGGACCATGAATTTTCTATCTTAATGAAAACACATGATAACTCAAGTGTTTGATAATGTCAAAGTTTTAAATGATAATCCCTGAATTAAAAAAAAAAAAATGATTTACCTCGTGGCCACAGTAAACTCGAGTTGGCTTTGGCAATGATCCCAATATCACACATAATGATTGATACATTTGCTCAGCTGTGCCTTCAAAAAATTTCCCACAACCAGCAACGAACTACAAATATAGATAAAAATCACCATAATTAAAATGGGAGTGCATGAAAATAAAAAATAAAACCAGTTCTCAACCGAGAACCAGATGCATGGAAGGTTCTTATTAACTATTGGGTTACGTTTAAAATAAAAATTCACCAAAATGGTGGCCGTCAAATGATGGTCCAAGTCCCTAGCATGTTCATCACATGTATGGCTAATACATTAAATTTCACTACAACCTAATTGTGAAAAGAAACAAAAAAGGTCTGCATTCTACTGACCAATGTATCTCCAGTAAAGACAGCTGGATCCTCTTCCTCTTTGCCCGTCAAGTAATAACTTATATGACCTTTAGTATGGCTGATGAAAGCATGCCATAAGAAATAAAAAATTCAGACCAATATTTCACAACAGAGAATCAACCTCACAAAAAAAACAAAAAAAAAAAAACAAAATGTACAAATTAGAATACATGGTGCATCCTATATTAACATGTTCTGCCTTATGGAGGTCTTTACTCAGTTCAGTAAGTTGGCTGTGGAAGGAGGTATGTGGGATGGCTTTGAGATCGCTCCAGGAGGGGAGAAGGTTCATCTTCTCCAATTTACAGATGATACTTTATGCTTTTTTGATTCCTTGGCTGAGCAGCTTGAATCTATGTTGGGCATTCTTTGCTGGTTCAAGGTTGTGACTGGGCTCAAAGTTAACCTTTGTAAGAGTGTGATCTTTCCCATTGGCCATGTGGAGAATTTGGAGTTAGATGAGATATTGGCCTGTCAGGTAAATCATCTCCCAGGAAAACCTTTTTCCTCTGGGGGCTAAATGCACCTCCTCTTCTGTCTGAGATCCTGTGATTGAGAGAATGGAGAAGTTGGCTTCCTGGAAGGCCAAATACCTATCTGCAGGGGATAGAGTGACCCTTTTAAAGAGTACCCTCTCCAACCCCCCAGTCTATTTTCTCTCACTCTTTCCCATCCCCTCCAAGGTTTCTAAAAAGTTAGAATCCCTCCAAAGGAACTTCTTGTGGAGGGGGTGGGAAGATGAGAAGAGAATTCATTGGGATCAGGTCTGTTTGCCTGTTAAAGAAGGTGGGCTGGGAGTGAGAAAACTAAAGATTTTTTATTCTGCCCTCTTAAGTAAGTGGATTTGGAGGTTTGGTTCTGAAAGGGATGCATGGTGGAGGTCTCTGATTGCTGCTAAATATGGTGTGGATTGGGGTAACTGGAGATCTTTGGACCCTCTTCAGATGTGGGGTTGTTCCTTGTGGAAAGGTATCATGAGAAACTTCCCCTCTTTTTCAGAAGGTTTGGAATATAAGGTGGGAGATGGAAAGAGGCTGAAACTCTGGAAGGATCCCTGGTGCTTAGACTCCCCCTTGGCTGAGGTCTTCCCTAATCTCTGTCATTGTGCTTCCTCCCCTGATGCATCAGTATTTGACTCTTTTGAGTGGGAGGAGGGGTATGCTGTTTGGTGTCCCCTCTTTAGAAGGAACCTCCATGACTGGGAGTTGGAGCAGCTGCTAAAGCTATTACAGCTATTGCAGAATCAGCATGTTTCTGTTGAGGTGGATGACAAATGGAAGTGGAAATGGAGTGGTGATGGGGTTTTCTCAGTTAAATCTATGGCAGAGAAGCTAAGTCAAGGTGCTAATGTGGGTTTCCCTAGCAAGCAGATCTGGGTCTCTACCAGTCCTTCTAAGGCAAGTTTTCTGGTTTGGGTTCTGGCTCTAGATAAATGTTTGTCTAGATCTAATCTGAGTAGGCGTGGGATTCAGACCCGACTTGAACTGTGGTATTTGTGGATTGGTTCTTGAAACTGGTGATCACCTTTGCATTCATTGCCCTCTGTCTGCTAAACTATGGGAGCATTTCATAAATCAGCAGGCATCAGCTGGGTTATGCCTCAATCTGTAAAGGAGGTTCTGTGCAGTTGGAAGCTTCCTGGTCTGAGCAAGAAAGGGAAGCTGGTCTGGAAAACAATCCCCGCAGCTGTCCTGGTCACTGTCTGGTCTGAAAGGAACAGTCATGTCTTCTGTAACAAAGCTAGAGCTCCTGAAGATCTGCTTAAGACGGCTGTCAATAGACTTGCTTCTTGGTTATCTGTAATTTCAGAATTTAAAAATCAGAATGTCTTTCAGCTCCTTGAATCCCACTCCATTTGGGCTTTGTAATGTGGTAGTTCTCCTGGTGTTTTCTCACTAGGTTGCTGTTGTATTGTAGCTTCTCTCATCAATAAAATTCTTACTTTACCTTCTCAAAAAAAAAAAAAGAGATCATAAGTTAAAGATTTAGTTACTCCTAGTGCAACTTGGGCTAGGTTAGCCTGAACCCAACCCTGGAGAAGTCATGTTGGGTTAGAGTTGGGATTAAAAAATATGAACCTAAACACCAACAATTAGAATTTTTGGTGTGAAATAAGGATGTGTTATGTGACATTCTCTTGAACAGAGAAAGGACACGATCCTTCGAGCTGTAGTGCCGGAGCACTGCTCAAAGAGGTTTGAAACCTACTCAAAAGAAGGCTTTGAAATGAGGAAGACGATAGAATATCCAATGATCTATTATCAGAAAGAAATTAAATAGATATAGGGCCATTCTTGTTCTTGGCGGTTGTAACAATAAAAAATTAATTATAATAATCATCCTTATAGAAAGATTGGCAATGATTTCCACGTTGTCACTGGAATGGATATCATCCATGGGTTGCGAACTTGGATGCTCATGGGCTGGGTCGAAAGAAGAGTGGGCTGTTGTAACAGGCCCAATAAGCCCCAAGGCTCATAACACTCCCCCATCCTTGAAAATGGCCTCGTCCTCGAGGTCCACTTGAGGAACTTGCAGATTAACACATTCCCCCTCTTCCAAGTAGCATCGACTTCTGAGATGCCCAAATATATTGTGTGGAAGAAGTTGTGAAGCCATAGCAGAGTCATTCCCATCTAGGACTTTTCCAATGGTCATCATTCTTGTCTTCACTGTAACTAATGGAGTGTGATGTTACTAGCAATCATGGAATTGTTAGCAGACCCAACCAGGCAATATGTGCGGGTAGTGTGGTATAGAATGTTGTCGTGCTTCACCTCTTGAAAGAGACGCTCCCCATCAACAGTTTCTCTACTTGCATCCCCTAATGCAAACGCCAAAGCAACAGTGATGGAACATACCAGCAATTTGCCATCTAGCCCACCTACAACTGTAGCTACCGTCACAACCAAACAAGGGTTGTTGGTTGACACTATTTTTAATTCATGAAGCATGGCAATTCCTGAACCAATTGAAACCCACACAAGTTCAAGAGGACAGGCAAGGATTAGGTTCCTCGGTTGACTTCCAACATCAATGAATTCTGCATCCCTATGTTGACCGCTAAGAGGAGGAATTCTTCTTATCTTGCTATCAAATCCTGATGAAATAATTTCTTCTACAACAGCACCACAACGATTGATTTGAGCATTGCTTTTCTTCACCAATATACCACTGTGTTCAATGCCCTGAATCCATCCAATTATATTACCACATTGTTGCTAATCAAGATAACCTTTTGAATGCCTTTGAGATTAGCTGATGGCGACACACTCTTCAAGTGCCCTGTGAAAGGAATGGGGTCGCTATTTGGAACATTGATGAGTGTAAACTAATAGCTTTACCATGAGAAACAGTGGCAAAATGGTCATTCAGCCAAAGGCATCTAATCATCATATCATCTACTCCCCATGTGCCAAAACATGGCAACATTTTCTCCACCGTTCCAAGCTTACCTTGGTCATCCTCCAAATCCTTGCATACACAATTAGAACTTCTTTGCAATCAAAATTTCGATCAACAGTATTAATGCTTTCTTTGTGACCATCTTCAGAGTATAACTCTTCTGTCTTTTTCTTGGTATTCTCATCATATATTGTAACTTTTTTATTTAAACTCACACTGATGAACTTGCTACTAGCACGCATGGCAATACAACTTGACATTTGTCTTGAATTGCTGTTCAAGTCCACAATAATGCCTAAATTTTTTATATAAACATGAATTAGGGGTTTTT
Source organism: Nelumbo nucifera (assembly GCF_000365185.1). The sequence goes on from NW_010729204.1 coordinate 1,448,517, forward strand.
CCTTCCTGTCACCATAAGCGGTTGTCCTCAGATCCTTAGGAGATCATGGAGGTCATTGATCTGATCAACAAGGACCTTAAATTCATTCTGAAGGATGTAATCATCCTATGTACCCATGTTGGCTCTTGGAATGCTGCCACCTGGTTTTATCTTCAACGAGAATCCTGACACCTCATCTGTCTGAGCTAGATAATGGGTCCCACAAAGACTCAAATTCCATGTTGTCAAGCTCCCAGCAAGCATTTCACCTAATAGCCACAAATCAACCATTGTCAACAACTGGTGGGGTAGTATTTATCAACTCCTGCACATCATATTTACCTTTGACAGCTTCTCTGGAAGCAAAACAACAGGTTTGGTTGTGGCTATCTCCAAATTTTCATGGGCAGAACGTGATCTTGACAGGAACCACCTACATTGCGTTTGAGCCCTAGCTTCTTGTCTCCCTTAGGATTAGAGTCTTCAACAAGAGTTTGCTCTCTTGCTGAACCTCCCATTTTTTGCAGCAGAGTGATATCAAACGGAGCCTTGACAGAGATAACTTGAGCAGCATCCTGTTGAATGGCATAGGTGTATTTTTTGCAATATCTCATTGCCGTAAGCTTGTGGATTGGAATCTCATTTGACAGAGGTTCTGTATCAAGAAGAACAACATCAGCAATAGCTTCTCTGTCTTCCTGAACTTCAACCTTTACATCATTGACTGGTTTGGGTGGCTTATTGGCCAAAATGGTTACCGAAATATCAAATGATTGCTTGAATGCCCCAACTATAGAAGCCATGCATGACTGGGACCTAGCTGATGCAATGGATTTTTGTATGAAAACATAGAGGAAACAACTAAGGGTTTCCATTACCTGTAGAGCCGAGTTGCCCAAAACATTAGTGGGTCTATGGATGCAAACCAAAGCAGATGGAAAAATGGGAAGGGCTCATGGTTTGAGTTTAAGTGCTGGACTGGGGATGGGATAAATTGGCTTGGGATAACATTGGGGTTTCAGGGAGAAGAGGCAAAGAGAATACGGTTAAAGATGGGACCTGGTCTGGCATTAGGGCTTGATGGAGAGTGATATTTGAGCCCCAACTTAGGATCAGGGTTTGGTGTGCCTTGTTACAATGGCAACATCAGAAGTACTAGCAATTTCACAGAAGACAAGCTTGGAGACTAGGGAATGAAAAAGGTTAGTAGAGCTTCGGTGGTATGATGATTTCCTGGCGTCAGAGAGGGAGGTGGGTTTCCCACCACCGGTTGTCCTTTTGTCACCTCACTGTTGAAGCCAAACAATGGCTTGGGTTATGGTTGTCGTTACCGTTGAGTCCATTGCTAAGCTTGCTACAATGGTTGGAATGGCAATGGAAGTGACAACAAGAAAGTGTAGGATTTTCTTAGAAGGGTAAGGGTTTTTGTAGATTGATTTTGATAGTTTTCGGTTATGCCCAAAGGTGGCATGGCGTCTTATACTAAAAGCAGGGGATGGTTGGGCCCCACTGACGATGTAGGTGCCAAGACCAAAGGAGAGGGCCGGGTGGATGGGTTCCCAATGTGAGGGTAGATTGAGTTGAGAGAGAGAGAGAGAGAAAGAGGCGAGATGAAGAGAGTTGAAGTGGTGCTTGGGATAAGTTGACAAGGTTTATTTGAATGGGCTTCTTTTTGTCTTTAGAGACGGAGAAGGAGATTAGGGGTTGGGCTATAGTGATAGCCATAGACAGGTCCATGGAAGGATTAGGGTTGGGAATTTGATGGATCTTGACAGGGGGTACGATGGTTTTCACACCATTGTTCTGGACCGCGACCATTGTTTCACCAACACAGGTTGCTGGATTTGGTACAAGGCTTGAATCCTCTGCTACCTTCAATGCTCCTTCAGGAATAGAGGTTCGTCGACTGTGTTCTTCCAACGGAAACAAGTAGTTCGCTCTAAAATTTTGTCAAGAAGGGCAAGGATTTTCTCTTGCCATTTCTCCATCATGTTTAGGCGCTGAATCTATTCATCCTTTCCCTTGGACTGAACTACGTCTGATACCATTTGTTATGTGACTTTCTCTTGAACAGAGAAAGGACACGATCTCTCGAGCTGCAGTGCCAGAGAGGGTTGAAACCTACTCAAAAGAAGGCTTCGAAATGAGGAAGACAATAGAATATCCGATGATCCATTATTAGAAAGAAATTACATAGATATAGGGCCATTCTTGTTCTTGGCGATTGTAACCATCAAAAAGTAATTATAATGATTCATCCCTATAGAAAGAAGAGTGGGCTGTTATAACGGGCCAAATAAGCCCCAAGGCTCGTAACAGGATGTTATCCTGAATCACCGTAGCTTTGTTCCCATCAATAATGTTAATGTTAAAATTAACTCTAATGAGCTAATCCTCACCTTAAGAAGAACCCAACTAGATGCCAGCTTTGGGTTGGGTTAGGGTTGAGGAATTCTAGATTGAGTTGGGTTACAGTTGACTAATTCAGGTTAACGGTTGGGTTGGGGGTCTTGACTAATTAGGTAGGCAAGGTTTTGTTTGCAAATTGGATCTTGAAAAGGCCTATGATTTAGTAGACTGGAGTTTTCTGCTAGAGGTGCTCAGAAAGTGTGGTTTTGGGGATAGATGGTGCAAGTGGATAGGTGGTTGTCTGACGTCTTGCCATTACTTAGTTTTAGTAAATGGAGTAGTAAAGGATTTTTTCCCTGCATGTAGGGGCTTGAGACAAGGTGATCCATTGTCCCCTTTCCTTTTCACATTGGTTGTTGATGTTTTTAGTAGACTTTTGTCAATAGTAGACAGGGTTGGATTGATAAGAGGATGGAGATTAGGAAGAAATCAAGTTTCGGTTACCCACCTTCAGTTTGTAGATGATATCATAATCTTTTGTAAGGGATGTGATTTATTGATGGCAAGGAATCTGAGAAATCTAATAACCCTCTTTGAGAATGTCTCAAACTTGAAAATAAATCTTGAGAAGAGCTGTGTGGTGGGGCTAAATGTGGAGGGAAGGGAGTTGGAGTCTATTGTTGCCTGCTTAGAATGCCCTATTTTTGCTTGGCCCTTGACCTATCTAGGACTTCCCCTAGGTGCAAACCCAAAGGAAAGTAGGTTTTGGATCCCAGTGGTAGAGAAGTTTGAAAAAAAAGGCTAGTGACCTGGAAAAAGAACTATATCTCTCTGGGGGGTAGAATAACTTTGATTAGGGCCACACTCGCAAACTTACCATCTACTTTTTATTTGTTTTTAGGAAACCTGTTAGCAAAGCCAAGAAGATAGAAAAGTTGATGAGGGATTTTTTATGGGAACCAGGTGTAGAGAAAAATGATCATTTGATTAAATGGGAGGTGGTGAGTCGAAGCAGGGAATAAGGGGGCTTAGGGTTAGGGAACCTAGTAAATAAGAATGAAGATCTTTTAGGCAAGTGGTTATGGAGGTGGCCTCTGGAAAGAGAGATTGTGGCATGAGGTGGTGGCTAGTATCCATGGTTGTTCTGAATCTGGTTGGGATGCTGGGGTATCTCAACGGGCCACACTCACTACACCTTGTAAGGCGATTTTTGGCATCCTCCCAAAATTTCTCAAGTTCGTAAGGTATGATGTTTGCAATGGTAATTCTATGCTTTTTTGGGAAGATGTTTGGGTGGGCAACCAACCATTAAAAGACCTCTATCCCTCTTTTTTATTTCCCTCTATAAAAAGGAGCCTATTTCGAGGTTTCTTTCTCCCCCCATTCTCCCATTGTCTCTTAATTGGGATTTTGGGTTCCGTAGAGGGTTGAGGGATGAGGAATCGATTTCTGCCGCTGAGCTCTTACTTTTACTTGATTCTGTTTGTTTGGACCCTCCTAAATCAGATAGAAGAATTTGGTCTTTGACCTCGAGTGGCTCCTTCTTTTGTTCTTCCTTCTTTAAGTCCCTTTGCTCTACTCCTTCCCCTTTGTTGTTCCCAATTAAAGAAGTCTAGTCAAGGCCAATTCCACCTAAAATTGCTGGTGTTTGTTGGGAAGTGTATTATGGTAAAATTAATATTGTGGATAATGTACAAAAAAAAGAGATCTTATTCATGCTTGTCCCCCAATTGGTGCATTTTATGTAAAGTGTAGAATGAGGATTGTTATCACCTACTAATTTCTTGCTCTTTTACAGTAAATAATTGGAATTGGGTTTTTATGTTGTATGGGTACAGGTGGAACCTGCCTCCTGAAGTAAATATGCTTTTTGATCCGTCTTTTTTTGGTTGGCCAACAAAGAGAGGGAAAGTAATGTGGAAATGTATTAGGGCAACCCTCTCATGGACCATTTGGGAGGAAAGAAATGCCAGAATTTTCCAGGAGAAGGAGAGAAGCATTGCTGAAATAAAGGATTGTATACAAACAAGGGCAACCCTTTGGCTAAAAACTACTGATCTCTTTGCGGATTGCCCTAGTGATGACCTTCAAGGAGTTGGGCAGCAGTGGCCTCCACATCATCCAAGAAAAATAGAACACAAGCAAGTTGGTTACCCCCTCCGGAAGGAGTTGTAAAGTTGAACTTTGATAGGAACAGTCAAGGCAATCCAGGACCTTCGAGTATAGGAGGGATCTTAAGGAATAAGGATGGCAACATTCTGTCCTTATTCTCAGGTCCAGTGGATTATGGAGACTCTACAAGGGCTGAGATATTAGTTGTGGTATAAGGACTACAGATTTCCAACCAACTTGGAGTGAATAATTTGATAGTTGAAGAAGACCCTAAAGTGATAGTGGGATGGATGTTGAACCCAAAAACTGTTGTTTGGGGATATAGGGACATAATCAAAAAAGTCAAATGGCTTATGGGAACCATGTTAGTTAGCTTTCAGTGGTTTAGTAGATCGGCAAATGCTTTGGCAGATTCTTTAGCTAAACAAGGGGCTTCAAGGGATTCTCTATTTTTGGCTAATTTGTAACTACAACCTAAAAAGAGTTGGGTTTGGAACCACCTTTAAGGGGAGGTAACACCTCGTGCCTCCTCTTAGGGTGCTTCATGCTTGTACTATTTCTATCTCTATTTAATAAAATACCATTCATTCATAAAAAATAAAAAAAAACGGTTGGGTTGGGTGTTCAACACCTAGAGTGGGGCTATGATTGATCTCAACCAACCTAGCATGGCCTGATATGCACCTATAGTTGCTCCTAACTTCACAAGAAATACAAGAGAAAAAGAAGCTATAAATTTTATATCATGGAAGGTGACTTCAAACTTTCAAGGTAGTACTGGGATGGCTAAGAAACAATAGCCTGGTTATGGTAGTTCACAACAATCATCAGGGAAAATTAAGAGTTACATGCAACTCGAGGAAAGGCACGACATGCGACCTTTCCTTTAAAGCTACTTACAAAATTATAAGTACAAAAGAAATTACATTGAAGCCCAAAATAAAGTATCCCAGAGAACCCCTTGTTTTGCAAGTGAATCAGCCAATGAGTTTGCTGATCTGCCTACTCATTGAACTCTGATTGTCATATTCCTTGTTAACCATTTAACCTTTTGAGAAGATCTCTAAAACCCCAAATCACAATGTCCGGATCCTTCAGCCAACCCATTATCACTTGGGAATTCCCTTCAATAATCAGATACTCTATGCCTAGCTGATTTGCAAGCTGGATTCCTTAGCAACAAGTAATTCGGCCCTTAGAGGGTCTCCCACACCCGCAGGACCTGAGTAGAAAGATATAATTGTTACTATCTTTGTTTTTCAGTACTCCTCCTATGCCCGAAGGTCCTAGATTTCCTCTACTACTTCCATCAAAGTTCAGCTTGATAAACTCCTCCCCTGGTAACATCCATTCAACCCCATGTCTGTCCTTCCTGGTAGAAGTATTAGCCACTATTAACTGGCTTCTCCATAAGTCATCAAAAGAGTATGCATCAAAGATCTTTAACATTTTCAGCCACTGAATTGCCCTTGTCGGAATACATTCTTTAACTTCTAAGAAGCTCCTTTCTTTTTCACAAAAGATTTTGGGGTCCCTTTTTTCCCAAACTATCCACAACAAAGCCGCTCTTATGCACTTCACATAATTCTCCCTCTCTTTGTGTGCCATTCAAAAACAGATGGACTAAACAACAAGCTAGTATCAGATGGCAGGTTCCACCTACACTCAAACAACGTAAGAATCCAATTCCATAAAGTTGTAGCAAAGGAGCAAGAGATCAGTAAATGGTGACAGTCCTCATTCTGAGATTTACAAAGAACACACCAATTCGGGGATAAGCACCAATTTGGTCTTCTCTTTTGTAGGTTTTCAAAGGTGTTAATCTTACCATAATAAACTTCCCAACAAAAAACAACAATCTTGGGGGAATGGGCCTAGTCCAAAATTCTTTAACTGGGAAATTCTAAGGTGTAGAAGTGGAACAAAGGGACTTGAAGAAAGAGGAGCAAGTGAAAAAACCTTTCGGGTTAGGGGTCCAAATTCTTGTGTTAGGTTTGAGGGGATCTAAACAAATAGACTCAAGTGAAGACAATAAATCTGAAACACAAGCACTTTCATCATCACATAACCCTCTACGGAAACCAAAATCCCAGTTTAGGGCCACAGAAGAATCTAAAGGAAATAAAACTGGAAACCGGCTCTTCCTTATAAAGGGAAAGAGAGTAAAGAGAGGGAAAAAGGTCTTTAAGAGGTTGGCTGCCCACCCAAATGACTTCCCAAAAAAGAACATTGTGTCCAGAATTAACATCATACCTTACCAGATTGAGAAAATGGGGTAGAATTCTGTGAATGGCTTTCCAGGGTGTTGCAAGATTCACCCGTCGAGATACCCTGGCATCCCAACCGTTCTGCAAACAGCCATGAATACTATCCACCACCTTGTGCCACAACCTCTCTCTCTCTCTCTAACGGCCATCTCCAAAGCCACTTCCCTAGTAGAGCTTCATTCTTAAGAACTAGATTTCCCAGTCCTAATCCCCCTTCTTCCTTACTCCTACTGACTATCTCCCTCCTAATCAAATTATCCTTCTTCTCTTCCCCTAGCTCCCACAAGAAATCCCTCATCATCTTTTCTAGTTTCTTGGCTTCCCTTGAGGGTATCTTGAATATAGAAAGAAAATAAACCGGAAGACTAGCAAGTGTCGCCCTAATCAAGGTCACTCTACCCGCTATCGAAATGTAACCTTTTTCTAAGCAGCTAGCCTCTTTTCAAACTTTTCCATAATTGGATACCAGAACCAACTTTCTTTTGGGTTAGCTCCTAAAGGAAGACCCAAGTAGGTTAAAGGTCAACCAGACACGGAACACTCTAGAGAACCTACTATAGCCTTTACCTTCCAATCTTCCAAATTGATTTGCTGGTTTAATAAAATTTCACTCATTTATCAAAAAAAAAAAAAACAATCATGAGGGAAAAGCTTCAATAACAAACATTATCAAGCGCTCTCATTGTGTGCATCAAGCTACCGATACAATGGTGGACACTTTGGAAAAGAAAGGGATGACTAGACAGCAACTTTTTTGGAGTGCAAGTGGGCTTCTTAATGTGAACCTACACTGTTAGAAGTTGTTTGGCTGATGCCTTATTAAGAAGTCCATTTTAGTTGCTCAACCATAGTATTGATGTCATACAAAGATAATGACTGATAGCACTAGTGGGTTACACAAGATTGTGCAGTGCATCATTCAGTTCATATTATAGAGCTAGAATCCATTCTATGTGGTATAAAACTTGATAGCCAAGGGATTTGTGCTCTAGCAGCTGAACAGCTAATAATGTAATCAATGAAAAGAACTCCCCCATGAAAAGACTTGCTACTCGTCATAGTATTGATGTCATACAAAGACACTACTGCTATCATTCATACAAAGTTTGAAATCAATACAAAGGCACGCATGTCTCTTCATAGTATTGATGTCATACAAAGACAATGACTGATAGCCAAAAGTCTCTTTTATGAATAAAATAGAACTTAGGAGCATGGCACTGTTGGGTAAATGGCTGTGGAGGTTTCCTTTAGAGAAAGAGAAGTTATGACATAATGTAATTGCAAGTGCTCATGGCATTGCAGACAACAGATGGAACGCTGGTCTCAATCCTAAGGCAAAAAAGGCTTCTCCTTGGAAAGAAATTCATAGTTTGCTACCAATTTTCCTTCCGCTGGTCAGGTATGATGCATGTATGGGTAACAAAGTACGTTTCTGGGAGGATGTCTGGCTTCGGGACACTCCTCTCAAAGACAGATTTCCACCTATCTATTCTTTGTCCCTCAACAAAGGGAGAGTGATTTCTTCAGTGCTTGTTAATGAAAACTCTTGGGATCTAGGATTAAGGAGAGCGTTAAAGGAATCTGAAATGGACTTAGTAGATGATCTTATCTCCCTTCGTAATACTGCATTACTGGACCTCTCTTGTCAGGACATTAGGATCTAGTTAGAGTACCCTTCTGGCTCCTTTACCTATGCCTCTTTCTTCTCCGCCCTCCTTCAATCCTCGCACCCAGGAGGCTCCTTTCCTACAAAGGAAGTCTGGTGTAATCCTGTACCCCCAAAAATAAGAGCCTTTTTCTAGGAGGTGGTGCTCCAGAAAATTAATACTCTAGATAATTTACAAAAAAGGAGGCTGAATCACTGCCTCTCCCCTCGTGTTTGTTGCCTTTGTTTGGGAAATGGTGAGACAATAACACATCTTTTACTTTCTTGTCCCTTTGCTTCTTGTGTGTGGAGTTGGTTTTCTTCCTTATTTGGCTACAGGTGGACCCCTCTCCCGGACATGACAAGTCTTTTCAACCCAAGTTTCTCCCTACTACCAAAGAAAAGGGGAAGAGTGATGTGGAGGGCAACAAGAGAAGTCATTCTTTGGTCTTTAAGAGAAGAAAGGAATAGCATAATATTCCAAGGGGCACAAAGATCAATAGAACAAATCATTGACTGTGTAGCCATTAAAGTCATACATTGGCTGAAAGTAAGTGACTTATTTAAAGCAGTGTTTTAAAAGGCGTAGGAAGCATATGCCTGGAGGCGCTCCCAAAACACCCTAAGGCGTATGCCAAAGGCGCTGACACCTCTGAGGCATATGCCTCATGCACTTTTTTCATGAGGCATGCTAGAGGTATACGCCTCATGTGCCTCATGCACATCTTATATAAAAAGAAAAAAAAAAGAATAAAAGAAAAAAGAAAAAAAAAGGAAAGGAAAGGAAAGGAAAGGAAGGGAAGAGAAAGAAAAAGAAAGAGAAGAAAAAAAGAGAAAAGAAAAGAAAAGGAAAGGGAAGGGAAGGGAAGGGAAGAAAAGATAAGGGGAAAGAAAGTGGTTTGCCCCCTGCCCCTTCAGCTGGGGGGCAAAAAGACCCCCTCTTTCCACTAATGTTATGCATCTTTGTTCTTCTTAATATAAAATATTTTTATTAAAAATAAAGAAAAAATGAGATCCCCCCTTCCTCCTCCTAACCCCCCTCCTCTTAAGGAGACTTACTCCACCTTGTGTTCGGGAGGCTTACGCCTCTTGCGTTCTGAACTACGCCTCACGCCTCTAGGTAGTGGAACGCCTCGCATCATGCCTCTGTGTTTTAAAACATTGATTTAAAGACTTTTCAGTGGATGATATACAAAGGGGTTGGTCAGTAATGGCAAACTCTTCATCCAAACAGCTTGTTCTTTAGCCTTCTTGGACACCTACAGCACAACAAAGGGTAAAATTAAACTTTGATGGAAGCTCCATCGTCGGGGATGGGGAGGGCAGAATGGTGGCACTATACTCTGGTCCCATAGGAGTGGAAGACTCTTTGAGAGCTGAAATTTTGGCTCTCCTACAAGGCCTGAGGTTTGCCAAGCAATGGGGATTTCAGAACTTGGAAGTGGAAGGGGACTCTAAATTGTTAATAGGGTGGCTGCAAACAAAGAAGTTGGGTGTATGGAATTTTAGATAGCAAACAAGGGAATAATCTACTTGGCAAGGGAAGGTGGAGTAATATTCAAATGGGTAAGGAGATCAACCAACTCTGGGGCAGATAGCTTGGCAAAGCAGGGGACATTCAGGGAAATTTTTTTTTGGGGCTGTATTGTGACTCTTGATGTTGTTTGGGGTCAACACTCTTTGTCTGAGTGGTTGACAGTGTAAGATGTTTATTTGATATCCTTAATGAAAGTTACTGTTTCCAATAAAAAATAATAATAAAATAAAATAGAACTCAAAAGAAAAAACATTGCAAATATGAGAAATAATCCAAGTCCCAACAGCTCAAGAAAGAAAGACCCAGGGCACCCACCAAAAGAAGAATCCTTATACAGAAGTTCGACCAGTCCCCTTATAGACTCTATATATTAATTAAAAATAATAAAATTGTATTCATTTTAAGTTTAATTTTTGCTAATTTAGAATCCATTTAAAAATCATAAAAATTAATACAAAATTTGGCCACCCCCATTAGGCTGAGACTTGAATTGTAGCTAGACCGGCTAGACATAACCCAAATAATAATGTTTGAGTTGGACTTTGACTGACTTGGCTCAATTGAGAATGTCATAGGGATACTTCAATTTCTCTTAACAAAACTCATGCATTTTACGGGTCTGACTACTAAATAAATAAATAGATATGAAGTTAAATAGAAAATCTGAAGGCACCACACCATCATCAACGCTTTCTTCATCATCATGAAAACATTCTTGTTGAACTGATACCATTTTGTCATGAATATGGTGAGAAAAATTAGAAGAGAAGACTCTCTTTATATATATTAATATTACAATTATCTAGAATTACAAAAAAGACCCTCAATGAGTCTGATATTACATTAAAGTCCTTGAATGTGAAACTCGGTGTCATATTGCAATATTAGATTCTACCTCTTGTTTGGGGTTCACCTTAGGTTATTGGAAAATTTATTTGGGATTCATCTTAAGTCTCTTATACACATGCCTCACCCACTACCCATATTTGATTAAGGAGAGAAGAAGTTGATTCTATCAGCACATTATCTTAATTTTTTTCTAATCAGAAATCCTTTCAAAATATTGCCTGAGAGCACAGCTGAAGCAGAACAAATTCAGCAGGATATAGTTATTTGGAACAAAGGATGTAAAGCATACCAAGGGGTGTGAAGCGATAATATATCAATATCCCTCCCCAGTTTCAGCTTATCACCATGTTGCAATTTATCTGTGCATCCCTTCACATTATCTACCAAACCACCATAAACTTTAATTCCAGGAACCAGCTTCTTTATCTCATTGTTGCCACCAGCATGGTCCCTATTTAAAAGATACAAGCTAACTGTAAGGAAAATGCATTTTAAATCTGAAATAAAAGTAAAAGGATGGACATCTCTAGTTTTTTAAAATCACAAAGATCATCCATGAATAACAGTATCTCAGAATTTCATTTTTGTAGAACTAACCAACACATACCCAAGCTAATACAAGCTAACTGTAAGGAAAATGCATTTTAAATCTGAAATAAAAGTAAAAGGATGGACATCTCTAGTTTTTTAAAATCACAAAGACCATCCATGAATAACAGTATCTCAGAATTTCATTTTTGTAGAACTAACCAACACATACCCAAGCTAATGCATAACCTTGTTATGGTTTTAACAAAAATAACAGCTTTTAAGTGTTCAAAACATATCACAAAACAAAATGCTAGAGACACAAAAAACAAACCTATATCATCCACAATTATCATGAATCATACGTCTGCAGATTGAATTACTGAAAAAAAAAAGAAAATCTAAACTCAAATTGCTAGTGAAGAAAAGACTCATTAAGAAAACAAATCAATGTCAAACTGAAAAACTGGATTAAAAAAAAAGGTATGCATGTCAAGGACAAGAACAATTTACTAGAAAAGTACACGTTGAGTATACATCTTACTTTTGAGAATCATCATCATCATCATCATCTAAGCCTTGTCCCAACTCCCAACTATATGGGTCGGCTACATGAATCCTGTTTTGCCATTCTGTTCTGTTTAATGCTATATCCATTGTAAAATTATTGGCACTCAAATCGTTTCTTACTACTTCTAGCCATGTCCTTTTTGGTCTACCCCTAGCCCTTCTAGCTACTTCAACTTACAACAACTCATTCCTACGGGTGCGGTTGATGGTCTTCTATGCATGTGATCAAAACCATCTTAATCTACTTTCTCTCATTTTATCACCTATTGGTTCCTTTGAACAACTTTATTTCTGATACTATCTTTTCTAGTTTTTCACTCATTCATCTCAGCATACACATAAGCGTAATCACGGATTAGTTCAGTTCAGTTCCAAGGCAAAACCTGGAAGGTGGAACCTACCTTTATCAATTAAATTAAGTAATTTAATCTGTAGATTATCATAGTATATTAATATATAGTTCAAAACTTATTATTATAATTTAAATCTTGTAATATTACCTTTTACATTACTTATTATACACATTCAAACATTAAACTGAAGAAAATTTATCAAATTGCTTAAGTGACTCAATGGTCAAGTGTTTTGGGATTTTTTAACCCATGATCACCATAGTCTTTGCAACCATGATTGCGTGAGTTCAAATCTTCACATCCTCAAAGTATTTTGGGATTTTTTTCAAGGCCAGTTTGGTTCCAACACTGGTTATCTGGGTCGGTTTGGATAGGGTAAACCCCTGGACCCTGAAACTGGCCTGGGTGGGGGTTGGTTCCAAGATTTGGAACTGAACCCTTAGGGTTGGCTGGTTCGAGGTCACTTCCGTTTGGTTCCTGGTAGAACCTACCCATTTGCTCACTACTCATACACATTTCTGCCACACTATATTTTGTTTTTGACTGCCCAACACTCTGCTACATACAACCGTTAATACAAGACATTTCTAATTCAGCGAGTAACCCTCTCATGTGAATATCCTTTTTTTGACAATTAATGGAAGATACACTATTACAGTTTCAAGTCGTTTCTCACTACTTTGGACCTTGTTATGTCCAACCATTCTTTTCACTTCAATTCTTGAAGCATTCTTTCTCATGATAGCAGCAAATATTCCTTGTAAACTTAGTAAATTGGCACCCTAAACCTAGTTAATCGATGGCATCAACTGAATGAATTATGAATCTTGGTGTTTGGATTCACTAGCCAACCTACAAACTATGAATTATGAATCGAACGTGAACAAATGATTCGAAACATCAACCACGCAGAACCCATAGACTTCAAAATCTACAGTTTCAGCAAGAATCAACATATCAGTGACCAAACCAAAACAGTAGGCTACCAGTGATGATGAGTGGTGAGAACGAGCTTGAGATCAACGCCATTCTCGGCAGCCACCCGAAGGATCTTCTCTGGCTCCACGGGATCGACAACCGCAGCTTCTTTAGATGTCTCGTCGATGATTCTGCAATACAAGAGGCGACGATAAGAAATGCATGATCGTCGTAAAACCCTAACTAGTTGGTCCAAACTGCGAAGAACTTACATGTACGAGTAGTTGTCTTCAAGGCAAAGAACGGGGAGGATCTTCATGGCGAATTCTTCCTTTCTTCTTCGTTAGTTCGTAAGTTAATTAGGGTCCGGTCCCTTAAGATTTTCTTGTTTCTACGATTCTCGGTTGGAGAATCTCCCAGTCTCAGGCAAGGTATTCAGCTCGTCGTCCGCCACGGACTCGAACCGTAGCCAGCCGGTGACACGTATGATGCACCGTGGCACCAAAATAAAAGCTCTAGATCTTTGGAACCAATACAAAGTTCTACCCCAACGCGCGGTTGATGAGCGTTGATATGGACATTGGAAAAACGACAAACGAAACTTCAAGTATTTTGGGAAATAATTTTGCATGTTGCTTTCTACGTTCAACAGTCTGTTTTATCCACGGGACTCTCTCTACGTGACACGTTAGTCCATATGATTCCGTCAACAGTAACAGTGCGAAAGGCATGGCTTATGGTATGGATTAACGTGTCGCGTGGAGAGAGCCCGTGGACAGCAGAGGCTGTTTGAAGATGGACAGCCAAAGTTTTCCCGGGTTAAACAGCCAAACAGGGAGACGGAGAAAATCAGAGATGTGGGAGGGGAAATGCAAGGCGCAAGAGCATAGACGAAAGAGGCGAAACTCCGAGGAGCATCATCAAGAGGGGACTTGTGCTAACTGCTAACGTGAGGAGGCGTCTGAAGATAGAGAATGGGGAAGACGCCGGTAAGGATGAAAGCGGTGGTGTATGCTCTGTCGCCGTTCCAGCAGAAGGTGATGTCGGGGTTGTGGAAGGATTTGCCGAGTAAGATTCACCATAAGGTCTCTGAGAACTGGGTCAATGCCGCTCTCCTTCTTACACCCCTCGTTGGGACATATACGTAAGCACCTCTCTCTCTCTCTCTCTCTCTCTCTCTCATGGAGAACCTCGAAATTTGATAACGATTCGATTTGATTGGTTATTGATTGCGTCTTTTAGATGGTTTGATAGAACCTATTGATTTTTATTTTAACTTTTATTGGTTATTCGAACTGAGTTTTGCTTCTTTTCGTGAGTGGTAGCTGATTTGTGGATACTATCAATCTTTCGGATTGATTGATTATCTAAGTTGGTGTTTACTCGATTTGTTATGGGTTGATAGGGTTCTGTTGAATGTTTCCAATTTGATTGGTTATTTGAACCGGGTTTTTCTTGTCTTGGCATATATTGGTGGGTTCTCTCAATGTTTCAACTTGATTGATTGTTTGAGTTGTGTTTATTCTTGTAATCGATTGATGGATTCGATTTAACTTTCTAATTTGTTGATAATCTGAATCCACTTTTGCTTATTTCTGTTTATTTGTTTCTTTCGGTGTGCTAATCTAATTTGCAAGTTTCAGTGATGTAGATGGAAATCGATGCAAATCACCTCTAAAACTCAAATAATAAAACGTGGATTGCTAGCTAAATAAAAGAGCCTCAGTCTTCTTGTTTTTATTAATAACGGACGGAAAGTGTGGCTAATTGTTTTGCTGTTATTTTTTCTGATCCCCTATTCTGTGCTTGTTGAACATTTTGACTTGCTTATTAAAGCCATAGACTAGTGATGTCATGGTTGCGGTTGCGGTTGTGGTTGTGGTGAGTCTGGATCAATTATTCGGCTCCCCTCTTAGTGGAGGATCAGACATAATTACCATTTCCATAAAGATTCTCACCATTAGGAAAACATCCTTGGTTTTGGGTCCAACATTTTTATCAGTGGCTATGGAATAGATAATGAAGATAGGATGGCATGGAATATTCTCATCCTCCAAGTCAAGAACAAATAGTTATCTACCTTGGGAACTACCTGCACCTTACAAAATCAAACTCAACTTTGATAGGTGCAGCATCAGTAACCAGTAATTATAGTATTGGAGTGATTTTCAGAAAATGAGCAGGTGGAATCATTACCATCCATACTGGGTCAAGTAACTTGTAGTGGAAAGGGATTCAAAACTTTGTAATGAGTGACTGAGAGGTGATTAAGCCATCTCCATGGTCCTTCACCCATAGCATTAGGAAAGTAAGATGTCATCCAGTTTGAACATCCCATTTAGATGGGGTCTCTAGAGTGATGATTTTCTAGGCCTCTACCAAAAGAAGGGGCCAGCAGAACTGACTTATATTGGTGGTCTGCGGTCTGCCTTGGTAAGCAGATGAAGATTCAAAATTTTGTGTTCTTCCTATATGTACTTCTGACCTGCTAGTTGATTCCAGCTAACCAGATAAAAGGGGCAGCCCAGTGCGTGAGGGTCTTGCCACTGCCAATGCAGGGTCTGGGGAGGGACAGATGTATGCAGCCTTACCCCTGCACATACAGAGAGGCTGTTTCCAATATTTGGACCCTGGCCACCCAGGTCGCAATGGAGCAACCCAACCATTGCGCCAAAGCCCACCTTCACTCCAGCTAACTAGCTGCTAAAAATGTCATTTTTTCCTTGATTTTGATTTGCAATAAAATTTCTGAACTGTTATCATAAAATAACGAGTGAATGGGATTTGAATAGAAGTTACCACATTTTATTGGATCCTTAATAATTGCTTGTACTTATGGAAGCTTTATGCTGACTGAGAGATATGGAGTTTGTTAATATTGAATCTTTGAAATTTCATTTTATTGATTATGATTGACAGAAGTTTAGGCACCAATGGTAAAATTTCTTATACCTGTTATATGCAACTGGGTGCAGGTATGTCCAGAACTACAAGGAGAAGGAGAAATTGGAACACAGATACTGAAGCCTTGCATTGTTTCTCGTTTCTAGTTTAATGGAAGAAGTTTGGGTTCTTGGTATGCAAGTCATGGATCATGATACAATAGTAGTTCGTGTTTTTCCACCTGGCCAATCTGAATTTTTGAGAGTTCCAAACAAACGATGTTTATTTCCTCTTCAAGTTCCAAACAATAGTAGTTCGTATTGATGTTTATGACATCTTGTAATATCCATCGTATTCAGCAGCAACTCCTATTTATTGGAGTAGCCAATAAGCACCTCTTTGAATGGCTGTAACTGAACAATTGCTCCGCGTGAAATAGTTGGATTGTCTTGCTTATACCAATAAAGGTCTCCAATTAGACGGTTAGGAACTTAGGATCACATAAACTGATTGTGCAGGCCATGGTTTTTAAAACCGACCCAGAGACCGAATCGGTCAGGGGTTCGGTTACCGGGTCGAACGGTCGGCCCATTCTGACAAAAAATAAAAAAATAAAAAACGGTCAAAACCGTTCAAACGGTTCAGATGGTTAATCGCCTGGGTCAGCAGTTTGCTGACCAAAATCAACGGTTTTTTAAGAAAATCTAGTTTTGGGGAAAACCGAAATCAGTCCGCTGACCAATTTCTGGTTTTTCCAGTCTGACCGTCTGGTCCAGTCCGGTTTTGAAAACAACCACCATGGTTTTCTTGTGGTTGATGAAACAAAAACTATCATAGGCTGCCAATCTCCTTAAATCTGAAAATGCATTTCATGTGTATCCATTGGCATGAATTAATTAATTTATTTATTTATTTTGATAAGCCGGAGTGACAGGTAGTTTCGGGGAATTATAACCCACCCTTCCGGTGAGATCTGATCTCTTTGTATAGGGAGATGTTTCTAATATACAGTTGTAATGTCATGCGGATCCTATTCGTTTCCATTCCAGTTGTGGGTATCTGTTGCTTCTGCGCTTGTTCTCATCCTGCACTTCGATTACTTTGGTCAGGCCCAATAAATAACCAAATGTTGCATCCGGCATATAGGGAACATCTCTTATACATTATATTAAATTCACGGGAAATTGTCCCAATGTGACCTGGATTTCCATACTTGTACAGAACTTTTGCTTGCATGGAATCCCATTGTTTTGCTTGCACTAAAACTAATTGGATTACACTTAATTCCGTATGTTTGCTGCACTTTATTTGCACTAGTGTAAAATGCATAGAAGTACAAAAGGAAGGTAATATTGGAATAGCTTTGAGATGCAAAATTTGCAATGACAATGAATGAAAATGAGATAAAATGTGCAAAATTTGCATCAGATAGGAATCACAATCACCAACAAATAGATGCAAATTTGAACTCAGTGTAAGATGTGCATCTGGTTCTGAATTGCATTGCAAACTGGTGTAAATTTCATTGGCATTGCTGCAAATGCATAAAAATGCAAATACTCTTGAGTATAAAATCTGATTTTCTTTACATTTGACTTTGTTTTCTTTGTTGTAAGGAGTAAAATTATTTAGCCCCAAATCTAACATATATATTAAAAGAATTATTTCAGGCCAAAGCCTCCCCCAGTCAGGCATGTGGTTCTCCTCTATTCAGACACATGTCATTCCAAAGATTTAAACAAAATGGGCACATGTCAAATTCTTATTAGTGGTAGTTCAAGAAAAAAGCCCACTAACATACAGAGTAGAACCCACCACCATGCAGAGTTATGGGAAGTGGGAAGCTCCCACTTTCAATACTTTCCTAAAAAAAAAGGAAGTTGTACTATTAATTACTGTTAACTACTAAACTAATTAATTAATTCCAGCTATTAATTACTAATAATAATCTACTTTTAATTAATTAAGTACATCTATTAATTACTAATAATAATTATTGTTAATTTATAATTAATTACCGTTAACTACTTCTAATTAATTAACTTCAACTATTAATTACTAATAATAATTACTCACTGATAATAATTAATTACTGAAAATAATTTCGTTTAATAATTGCTGCTATTACTTAATTGTTGATAATAATTAATTAGTGATAATATTGCTCATTATTAATTCGGAAAAATAATTTTTTATAATAATTACTACTAACACTTAATTACTGATAATTTATTACAGACAATATTGCTCATTATTAATTCAAAATGATAATTAATAAATATTTTCGTAATGGTAATTAATAATTTAGAAATAGACATTTTATATTTATATTAACTAATATTAATTATTTTGAAAATAAATATTTAATGTTAATTATTTATATTATAATTATTATCAAAAATTATAATTCATACATTTATATGAAATAATTATTTATATTATTATTATAAGTAATTATAATTAATATAACTATATTATTATTATCAATAATTATAATTAATAATTACTAATACTAATGATGATAATTATTACTTCAGAATGTTAATTAATTAATGATAATTAATAAGTATTTTAATAATGTTAATTATTAATTGGGATATAATCATTTTATATTAAAATTATAATTCATACATTAGTGTTACTTATTTATAATTAATACTATTATTATTCTCCAAAAACTACTTCATTTAGTGAAAGTTAAATTATAAAACTTTCAATTATTCAATATTGTTAAACTTAAAGAACTATAAAGGAAAATATTGTTTTATGAATTAACTAAAAATCGTAATTATAACAAATTAATTACTTAATAAAAATATTACTGATTTCAAAATCAATACACACATAATAAGAATATATTATTAGTTAATAATAATAATAATAATAATAATAATATACTTATTATTATTACTGATTCATAATTATTAATATATTATTAATCTATTCATAATACTGATTATTATTAAAAAATGTTAATAGCAAAATTTAATTATTTAAAATTATTTGTTGAAATTACCCATTTTAAATCGGACATATAATTAATTATTAATTTTAATTTCTTAAAATTATTATTTACTGAATAATTTTAATTACTCTTTGATTAACAACCTTATTTTTGAATAATTGGTTTTTTATGCTCAATAATTTTTTTTTGCAAAAATCCAAATAATTTTTCTTTTGCAATGCTAACCATTTTATTTTTCTCTTATTCAGTTTTTCAAAAGATAAAAATAAATAAATTAATGATATTTACCTATTTTTATCGAACTATGTATTTATCAAGTTGTTGTCATTGATGATGATGATGATGATGAATCAACTTTTTGAAAGAGAGGGGGTACTAATAATAATTAATGACTTCTAATTAATTAATTTCTGCTATTAATTACTAATAATAATAAATCACTAATAATAATTAATTATTGATAATAATTTCTTATAATAATTACTACTAATACTTAATTACTGATAATATTTCTCATTATTAATTCAGAATGATAATTAATAATGATTTTCATAATGGTAATTAATAATTCAGAAATAATCATTTTATATTTATATTAACTCATATTAATTATTTTGAAAATAAGTATTTAATGTTAATTATTTATATTAGAATTATTATAAAAAATTATAATTAATAATTATATTAATTTATATAATTATATTATTATTATCAATAATTATAATTAATTATTACTAATAATAATGATTTTTGATAAAAATTAATTACAGATTATAATTACTTATTGATAATTAATTCCTTAATTATAACAATGATAATTATTACTTTGGAATGATAATCAATAAGTATTTTAATAATATTAATTATCAATTGGGATATAATCATTTTATATTTATATTAATTCATATTAATTATTTTATAAATATATAATTAGTGTTACTTATTTACATTATTATTATTATTATAAGTAATTATAATTAATACTATTATTATTCTCCAATAAATATTTCATTTAGTGAAAGTTAAATTATAAACATTCAATTATTCATTATTGTTAAAGTAAAAGAATTATAAAAGCAATTATTATTTCAGGAATTAACTAAAAGTCGTAATTATAACAAATTAATTACTTAATAATAATTTAATATTACTGATTTAAAAATCAATACACATAATAAGAATATATTATTAGTAAATAATAGTAATAATAGTAGACTTATTATTATTACTGATTTCATAATTATTAATATATTGTTAATCTATATTACTCAATAAAGACATGGAACAAAAAAATATTCAAATTACCACTAAATGAATGAACTAAAAATCTATGAGTATTCTAATTGACTACAGGTTTTCCCACCTTTTTCCTAAAGATAAATTCTACCTAGTCTACGTGCATTGTGGGGAGATTAGACTTAAAATCCATAATCATGATCAACCAAAAGAAGTGTTGCCACCTAACTTGGAAGTGACTTCCATACTCATGATGGTTTCATTATTCTCCTTTCTTTCATGTTTCATCTATTGGATGGGCTTTGGAGTCCTGATTATATTATCAGTTGATTATAGCGATACATGATGATGATTTGATTGTAGTCATATATTTTTCATCTCTTACTTCAAATGATGGATGCATTGGTGATATCGTTGTAAACATCTATCTAATTTTACTATTTTATAAATAGATTAATGATTTCAAAGTTATTGATACTTTTTTGGGGGTGGGTTGCTCAAGAGGACATTGATTTTTTATTGTTAAATAGTAAATTTAAAATTAAATGATACTATAGTTACCCCTTAGTTTGGGGTCATTGTCTAGATAAAACATGGTAAGTCTCTTAAATCAAATAAAGAGCCTACCCTAAATGTCTATTATAAATAATTAACAAAATGAAAAAAATTCAAATTAAATCAAATAATTACTTGCTAAAAATTATTGAATTAAGTAAATAATAATAACAATCAATTATTTATAGAAATAATTAATAATAATAACAATCATCAAGTACTTAATTAAATAAATAATAAAAAATGAAATAACAATCATCAGTTATCATTAATTTTATTCAAAGCATGCCCCATAATAATTACCAAATACAATAATTAAACCTTAAATAAGAATCAATATTTATTAACAATCATTAAAATTGTCAAGCCAAATCATTAATGTTTATTCTTAAATGCAAATTATGAATTAACAAATCTATTATATAATAATTATACTCGGTTGGAAAAAAAATATTTTAAGTAAATATTTAAATAATTACAAATTTAGTTAATATTATTACTATATAGCAAAAAAATTAAATTAAATACTAAAATAAATTAATAATATTAATAATAAGAATGGTTAAATTAAAGTAATAAAAAGTTCAAGTTGAATTTAATGACCCGTATAATTTTACGGATTTGACATATAAGGGTCAATTTATGTGGACCTGTAGACTGCATGAGTGTCTTAAAAAATGGCAGTTTATAAATAGTAATAAAAAATGGTAATAAAAATCATTAATGTTTATTCATTAGTTTATATAAAAGAAAATGAAAGGCGAAAAGACATTTTTCTCGCAATTGGATTCTCTACAAGCAAAAACTCTACACACTCCACAAACATTGGAATCTAAATGTACATTGGAAACATCTCCTTGTGCACGAGAGTGGGCCTGGGCTCAATGATTGAATTGCTCCACCGTGATCTAGGATATAGGGTTCAAATCTTATAAACAACCTCTTATATGTGTAGGCATGGTTTTCAAAACTAGACCTAACTGGACAATCAAACCAGAAAAACAGGGAACCAATCACCTGACTATTGATTTTGGTCAGCGAACCGCTGAACAGGGTGGTTAATCATTCGAATGGTTTTGACCGTTTTTTTTTTCTCTGCCAGAACGGACCAATCATTCATTTCAAACGGTCAGACCGTTCGACCCGATAACCAGACCCCTGACCGGTTCGATCACCGGGTCGGTTTTAAAAACCATGTGTGCAGGAATAAGGCTGTTTGCATCTATCCCTTCCTAGAGCCTACATTGACGGGAGCCTCGTGTTACCCTTTTATATAGAGGAAACATGCCAATATGCAGTTGGATGCCATGTAAGATTTTGTTTGCAAGAGTTCCAGGGTAAGTTTTCTCATGCGTGATAATGATACATAGGGAGAACACTTGAGCAACAGGATCTCTTGCACGCACTCTGAACACTGACATCAACATCCCCCCTATAAATTTTATAAAGAAGTACGAATAGGCCCAATGCAGATTTCAGATTTCCACTGTAGAGATATAAACAATGTTCAAAATTCCGCAACGCATCAGTCGATACGTATCATTCCGGTACAAGTCCGATACACAAAACTTTGAATCTCAATTTTAGCGCCTAATTGGAATTCTCTTCTCATTAATTTCGTTTTGTTAGTATACTACAAATTAGCAATAGCAAGATTCGAACCCTAAACATTAGGCTTTAAGAACTAGAGGTTCACCACTAAGCCACACCCATTTGCTTGTTATTTGTTTATGCATTTTTATTTTTTAAGTAACTTTTCTCTTTTTCTTAGTGCATGCTTATCAATAAATGTTAGAATTAATTATTAAAATGTATGTATTAATAAATATTAGGATAAATTATATTGATTATTTTAAAACTAATGTATATCAATATACATTTTAGTTTTTTTTTTCACGTTATTCCATCATTTGTCAATAGTTACTAAGTGTGTCTCAATATCTCAAATTTTATATAGACCATTAAATTACAGTTTTTTACTTTTAAATAACTTATTTACAATCGTCTAAAACTTGTAACTATCGTTATTAATATATTTTCTAGGATTTATTTAAGCTTTTTAGCATATTTATGTGTATTTTAATTTTTCGTTCGTATCCATACATATCCAAAGTGTATCCCAATACGTCTCTCAAAATTATCTTTCCGATACTTTGAACCTTGGATATAAACATTCAAAATGTCAAAAACCCCCCACTCCACACCAATTCCCACCCGTAAATTGACATCTATTCCTGAACTGGCACCCACCCCAACTGTACTTTGGGCCTAAAATTTCTGACCCTGGGCTGAAGCATCATTCTCCCTAAATTTTACATTGCGTGCAGAGTATTTGCTTACAGGAGACCCGGGCTGAACTACTGGTCCACTTGATAAACGACCATCGTCATTCTCAGACGCCACCGCTGCAATCTCTCCACAGTCCACTTCAACATTTTTAGTTAAAAATTCGCCTGATATAACTAAGAAACAATACAACAATATCTTCTTGTGTTTGTTATAACACAAGAAAATGCCATTCAATTAACCAATGAAGCCAGGAAAGATGGTTGATCTAAACCACTTTTCTTTCAGAACCCTCTCAATTTCTTAATATGTCCCCCCCCCGCCCTGTTTTTAGGGTTTTTCTTCCTTTCTTTTGATTGTGCCATAAAGAAGAGGGAAACGGCGCTTTAAAGAACAGACCTGACACTTACCGCTTGGATCTCTTCCAATACCCCTCTTGAACCTCTAGATCTTTGTAATTATTTGGTCTTCGATTTTAGGAAAATCAAAGAACAGTGAGAGGAGCCAGTTCTTCCCATATGAAGTGGCAAGCAATAATTGAGTGAAATCTGCAACCGAGACCTCGCGGACTGCCAGACATTTCCCTCAATTCTATATAAAGAAACCATCAGGGTTTCGAACTCTGCCTCCTTAATCCTTATATGCTTGCATAGTCAACAGTGGCGCTTCTCAAAATCAAACTGCTGGAATCACTACCATGACTCATACGAGATAGAAAAGCATTGCCCTATATTACATGCATAAATTCCAAACTTGTCTGTTTACAATAGTTTACCTTTTTTTTCTTTTTACTATTCCTTTTTTCTAACTTACAATTTGTCACAATCCACCCTCCTTCCCTTGAGAAAGGGAAAACTTCAGTCTATCAGTTTCTTTCTCAAAAGCTCGATTGGTCAGACATCCCTGGATGAGCTCACTTACCTCAAGTAACAGCCTCAGGTGCAGAATTGCAGTAAGGAGTGTGTAAGCAAACTAATCGTGTGGACAATAAGCAAACTATTGCAAATCCCATACCCACCAAAAACCCAACACTGCTCTTCCGAACATCCAATTTAACTGCACGTTGGATTATGCTCCCAAAGCTCGGGACTAATGTTCCACATGCAAAGACCATCAAGTGGTCAAGCCCACTGTAGTCAATTCCAGCAAGAATTGCTCCAATTGCTGAGACTGGACCAGCAAATCCAGTTAGGGTGGCAGCTGCCAGTGCTGCACGCCAGCTGTCAGTAGCACCAAATATGCAGCTGGCAACTGCAGCTCCTCGAGGAAGTCCATGTAAGGAGACAGGAAGGACCATGTGCCGCCCCAGCCCATAAGCTTTTGGTGCAGCCACTCCCAGTGCAAGGCCCTCCACCAAAGCATGCAAACCAACGGCCCCACATGCCAAGAATGACTGTAGGGTGAGAGCACTCACTATAAAACCTGAAGCGCCTGACAATTCATTCACTGAAGCTTTTTTGTGGCTTGCAAGCTTCAAAATGCCGGATGTTGAAGTGCGAAATAAGAGAGCACCCATCACAAGGAGTAACAGAAGTGGGAAGAAGCCCATCTTTGAAGAGGCGAGTAATTGTAGTGGGCGCCAGGCAGCAAGGGCAAAGGCAATGCCAGAAGCCACACCAGTGAGAAGAGCATGTTGAAGATGGAAGGCAATAGCAAATGCAATAAGCGAGACACCACCAAAAAATGGCCCTAGACCAAAAAGTAGTGAAACAAAGAAGCCAGAAGCATCCTCCAAGCTGCAGAATGAACCAATCAAAACTCAAGTAATTGAAACAAGAACATGAACAAGCAAACTTACACAAGCATGTAAAGCTGTACACAGAAAGAAGTATTGTATCACAAACAACCATCTTGTCAGTTTGGACAATATATTTCATAGGTTAATCACAAGACAGAGCAAAAAATGATGCTATCCAAAAGGAATGGACTTGGATTTGGCATACCAGGTGATTAAGAAATGAACAATTGTATACCAAATGGGTGAATCTAATGGACTCCTCAACTCCCACTGTGAAAGCATTGACAAACCTACGTTTTGCTTTTCTTTGCATTATCTAATAACATAAGAGAAGCTCCGATAGGTTATAAAATGAGAGAAAGTAGATTGAAATGGTTTGGTTACGTGCATAGAAGACCTACTACAGCACCTGTTAAGAAAAGGGATCTGCTACAAGTTGAAGGGGCTAGAAGAGCTAGGGGCAAACCAGAAAGGACTTGGGTGAAAGTAATAAGAAATCACTCAAGCGCCCATATTTAACAATGGGTATGACACTGAATAGAATGGAATGGAAAAACAAGATTCATGTATCTGATCCCATATAGTTGGGACAAGGCTTGGATGATGATGACGATGATCTAATCACATAACAGTGTCTAAAATAATCATATGAATGTAATGGTGAATCAAAAAAAATGTTATGTTTCCTGTGGCCTGTTTTTACAACTAAAGTTTTTACCTGAGCTATGACATGCCATACGGCCCATACCATATTCTATTATCATAGAGAAGTAGGAAACAAATAACATACCTGTACTGATTGCTGAAACTCTGGAGCACCGTAGCAAGAGCTTCCATAAATGCTACAGACAGTGTAGCTGCAGAAGCAACCTGAGAAGGGGAGGCTTCCTGGTGACAATAAATAAATTAATTAATAAACTTACTAATGACGAAAAAGCAGAAGAAACTTGCATAACATTCAGCAGATGTTATTTTGCAAGAACAAGCAGCATTTACATGGCATTTCTTATATGTAGTTAATTTTTCAAAAAGGAGTACAACACAGACAAAAATTATAATAAAAAAAAGCAAAGTTATTACTGTCATAAGACAAATGTGGTACTATAGATGAGAAGTCTAAGGATTGATTTATGCCTTCGGTTTCTGAATTCAAATTGGAGTCAACCATAAGCCTTTGTCAGTCTCCTGTAGAAAACAATTACTTATTGTTTGAGATTCATGACCTATCTTGCCTTCAGATCTGATCTCTTATATTACTTGGCTTCCCCTGCCATCTAACAAAATTCCTGATCTACAGATAGGCCGTGGTCTTTCAACTGCTTACTTTGACTTCAAATATGCCAATAGAACTGCTTGTGTGAACATTGAAGGCAGGCAAGACTGGTATGATAAGGAAAACTCTCCAAATACCACAATAATTGTTGATGAGAATGAGGATGGATTGGAGGGAGGGGTGGAAACAGAGAGATAGAGAGTTGAGTGAAAGTATTTGGAAGCAAATGGAGGATAATCTGAATTGGTAGTTGGAAGAGACTGGGAAGGAGTACTGGGAGGTTGTTGTAGATTCTAGTAACAAGGGAGGTGGAGAATTGGCTTTGGGTTTAGGAGGGAACTGAGGGAGCACACTGGTGATTATGGGGAGGGAGGCTGAAGGGTGTGTTGTGAATGTAGTCGTAGAGGACGTATATGAAACCTTAGGGATAAAAAATTGTAGAGCTAGAGGGAAAAGGGAAGGTTAGTAAGGCTAGGAAATGAAGGACAGAATATAGATGGTTACTAATGTGAGGTTGAATCCATCTTCTGAGAATATGTCTTAGCCACACTATCCCATACTTCCTTGCTTGAACATCAACAAATAATGCTTACTAATGTGAGGTTGCATCGAATTTACAAGCCATCCAATTACCATGTAATTCTCTTGCATCAACTACTCATAAGAAGAATCGGTCTCCTTAAGTTTCTTACTATAGCCTGTAACATAACCTAGCTTCCCTCTACTACACACATAAATACACATGGATTGAGTCCACTCCAAGAAATTTGTCCTATCCAGCTTTACTGTAGTTACAGGATTGTAAAAATTGCCTACAGCGCCTGCTGGACCAACTCCAAGATTTGTAAATTGCTTGGAATCAAGTCCAGATTGCTTCATTGATTCAAGAAATCACTGGAATATTTTTTTTATGAATGAATGGTATTTTATTAAATAGAGATAGAAATAGTACAAGCATGAAGCACCCTATGAGGAGGCACGAGGTGTTACCTCCCCTTAAAGGTGGTTCCAAACCCAACTCTTTTCATGGTTCTCGTAAGCCATTTGACTTTTTTGATGATGTCCCTATATCCCCAAACAACAGTTTCTGGGTCCGACATCCATCCCACGATCACCTTAAGAGTCTCCTTTAAGGCCTTGTTCGCTTTTCGGTAAGTTACTTACCCGGGTAAGTGCATTTACCCGTGTTCTTTATTTCTCATGTAAATAAGGCAATGACCATTTTATCCATAAAAATCCATTATTAAAAGGGGCATTTTTGTCTCATTCAATTGTTGGCAACTTTCCCCCTAGGTGGGAAAGTTATTTACCCACCTAGGAGATGGGTATCACTTACCCAGGTAAGTGGTACGCAGGAAAATAAACTTTCCCTGGTCCCCACATAAATCTGAAAAAAGAACATGGGATTCTTGGTCAATGGGAACCAAAATCCCATTGACCAACTTTCCCCCCTCTCAAAATCCGAAAAAAGAACGCCCCCTAACTATCAAATTAGTCACTCCAAGTTGGTTGGAAATCTGTAGTCCTTGTACCACAGCTAATATCTCAGCCCTTGTAGAGTCTCCATAACCCATTAGACCTGAGAATAAGGACAGAATGTTGCCATCCTTATTCCTCAAGAACCCTCCTATACCCGAAGGTCCTGGATTGCCTTGACTGTTCCCATCAAAGTTCAACTTTACAACTCCTTCCGGAGGGGGTAACCAACTTGCTTGTGTTCTATTTTTCTTGGATGATGTGGAGGCCACTGCTGCCCAACTCCTTCGAAGGTCATCACTAAAGTAATCAGCAAAGAGATCAGTAGTTTTTAACCAAAGGATTGCCCTTGTCATTATACAATCCTTTATTTCAAAAATGCTTCTCTCCTTCTAGAAAATTCTGGTATTTCTTTCCTCCAAATGGTTCATAAGAGGGCTGCCCTAATACATTTCCACATTACTTTCCCTCTCTTTATTGGCCAACCAAAAAAAGACGGATCAAAAAGCAGATTTACTTCAAGAGGCAGGTTCCACCTGTACCCAAACAGCACAAAAACCCAATTCCAAATATTTACTAATAGAAGAGCAAGAAATCAGTAGGTGATAACAGTCCTCATTCTGCACTTTACATAAAATGCACCAATTGGGGGACAAGCATGAATAAGGTCTCTTTTTTGTACATTGTCCACAGTATTAATTTTACCATAATACACTTCCCAACAAAAAACAGCAATTTTAAGTGGAATTGGCCTTGACCAGACCTCTTTAACTGGGAAATCACTGGAAGTTTTACTGTAAACAAGAACAAGGTTTTACAACCCCAGAGCAACTGACCTACAATCAATTCTTCCCTGGATCAAGATACCTCAATTCAAGACCTAGGAGAAATTGGAGAAAGTTCAGTCGCTCCATCCAGTAAACACCAAACAATTTCCAATGCAGATTGATCTCAATGAGGGTCCACCAGGAAGCTTTTAACCACAAAATGCCAGCCTGGAAGTCTCCCTAGGTATCGCAACCAAAAAGTGGCTCTTCTCAGGTTGGTTCAAATTTAGGGCAAAACTCTCCAGTAATCTTTCTAGGCAGCAAACAATACTCCTAAATCCTCTCCCAACCAGGTGAAATCAATTGTAGATGATCAGCAAGTTAGTACTCCATACACACTGCTAATCCTAGAGTGCATGGGTTGAAAGAAGAGAGAAAACGAAAAGGACTTGGCTCTAACACCAAGTTATCAACCAAAACTGCAATAAATCTGTGTATTCAATCAAAGAAATCAAGAGATACTGATCTGAAACAGTAGGAAGGAAGGAAGGAAGGAAGGACTTTGGAAGAAAAAATCGTGGTTGTCCCCCAGCCCTCTAATCAAATTTTATTCAATCTAAACATAACTAAAGAAGAAATTAAAAGAATGCCCCTCATAGGGTGGCTGTAAGAACAAATAATAAAAATGAGGTCTTAGGCCCATCATAACGAAGGCCTTAGGCAATCTCTGGCATTCTCCCAAAGTTCCTCAGATTTGCAAGGTATGATGTCTACTCTGGTAATTCTGTTCTTTTAGGGAAGATACTTGGGTGGGTAACCAACCTCTCAAAGACCTATTTTCCTCCTTTTATTCCATATCCCTAATCCCTCTTTAAAAAAGAGTCGGTGTTAGACAGTTTTGTATGCCCTTAGCTTCAATCAGTATGATGTACTTTATGAGTTTATTGTAAATGAATAAAAGTACATATTTGATTCATGTTCCCTTGGTATGTTTCTGTGTAATACCCTTAAGCTGGACACTTAATGAGACTCGTGTTAGTTTAGAATGTTCACAGCCAGTGGGTCGGTCTGGGGAGACCTATGCTG
>NW_010729204.1:1479021-1492190 GCF_000365185.1 Nelumbo nucifera
TCACCTAAAGAGAGGGCTGATCCAAATATGATTTGGATAAGCAGCTCCTAATTGGATTAGAAGCTGATCTTTTGGGTTAACAAAAGAAGGAGAGGGCGGCAGCCTTAGACACAGATTCACATCCTCTTTAGTGCTGAGAAACACAAAAGAAAGAATTAAGCAACCTTGCAGAATTCTTTCTTGTCGCCCTGTTTGCTAGTTCGATCTCCAGTTGTGGGAGAAGTCAAGATTTGATCTTGACATCAGTTCTTGGAGGAAGAATTGATAGGAAGTTGTGCTCACGTGCCATCTTGCTGTTTCTTGCGAAGGACAGAGTTCTTGGAGAAGAACACTGTTGATTCTGCTCCATCCTACATTGCGCCATTTTCAGTGGGAGCAGTCTTTGGATCCTTCCTTGGGTGTGAACACCTTTGTTGGGGGATACTGTTTCTCCGTATCAGGTATAATCCTCTCTTACTCCTTTTGGTTCAGATCTGGTTCAGTTTATGGTTCAAGAATGATCCTTGAAAATATGATTTTCTAAATAGGGAATGTGATTCCCACTTGAAGGGAGAGAATTTTTTGAAATTCGCCCCCTTATTCCGCAATCTTTGGGCATCCATACGATGGATCTCTCATCCCTTCAGCCGGCCCCTAGGTTCTTGTCCTCCCCAGTCCTCCCTTTGTCCTTAA
Organism: Nelumbo nucifera; assembly: GCF_000365185.1. Next base: position 1,479,694 of record NW_010729204.1, read on the forward strand.
ACTGGGATTTTGGCTTTCGTAGAGGGTTGAGGGAAGAGGAGTCTGCTTGTACAGCTGAGTTGTTACTCCTATGTGACTGTTTGTTTAGACCCTCTTAATCCTGATAGAAAAATTTGGACCTTAACCCCGAGTGTCTCCTTCTCTTGTGCCTCTTTCTTCAAGTCCCTTAGCTCCACTTCCTCCCCTTGGGTGTTTCTAGTTAAAGAAATTTGGTCTAGGCACATCCCCCCTAAAATAGCGGTTTTTTGCTAGGAAGTTTACCATGGTAAGATTAATACTTTGGACAACTTGCAAAAAAAGAAACATTTTATATGTTTGTCCCCAAACTGGTGCACTCTTTGTAAAATGCTTTGTGAGGACTGTTACCTCTGATCATATCTTGCTCCTTTGACACAGCTATTTGAAATTGGATTTTCTTGTTGTTTGGGTGCAGGTGGAACTAGCCATCCGATGTGAATTTGCTCTTCGACCCGTCTATCTTTGGTTGGCCCATGAAGAGGGGGAAATTAATGTGGAAATGTGCTAGAGCCAAATACCTTTGGCTGAAAGCTTCAGCACTTTTTGATAATTACTCCCATGATGATCTCAAGAGAAACTAGGCAGCAGTGGCTACCCCCTCCGGAGGGTGCTGTGAAATTGAACTTTGATGGGAGTAGTCAAGGGAACCCAAGGTTGTAGGGCATAGGAGGGGTTTTGAGAGATGAGGATAGGCAACATTCTTTCCTTATACTCAGGACCAGTGGAAGTTGGAGACTCTACAAGGGCTGAGATACTAGCAGCAGTACAAGGAATACAGCTTGCCAACCAACCCGAAGTGGAGAATTTGGTAATTGAGGGAGATTCCAAAGTGGCTGTGGGTTGGTTGGCAAACCCAAATACTGTTAAATGGAATTATAGGGATCTCGTAAGAAGAGTTAACTGGCTTACAAGAAACATGTCAGCCAATTTTCAGTGGGTTAGCAGATCAGAAAATGTTTCGGCTGATTCTCTTGCTAGACAAGGGGTCTCAAGGGTTTTCTTTACTGGGAAACTTTGTAAACTGATTTCTGTTTAGTGTGAGTTTCATGCTTTCATCCTTAAAAAAGAGGTTGCATCTCGTGCCTCTTCTTAGGCTGTTTGTATGCTCACTTTTTCACTATTAATAACAATTTCATTCATTTATCAAAAAATAATAAAAGAAATGAAACAAATTACTTGCCAAGGACTCTCACTAAGTGGGTTTTGATCGAAGGAAGAATTTGGACTTGTTGAATCAGGGAACCCCTACACTTTTATCTCTTGTTCCGTCTTTTATTCCTTTACTTCCTTCTAAAGAGGTTTCTAACTTATGCTTGGCTACCTGTGCAAGTCCTGTCAGATCCCCACCTGCTATGGAACTCTCAATCCGAAGTGCCATAGTCTTGGAGCCAAAGAACCTTGTGATTGATAGAGTAGAGGAAGAGAGGGCTAGAGTTGTATCTTTAATCCTGGAAGTTCTAGCTGACCCAACCTTAGGTTTGGATTGTGCTTATGCTAGCCTAAACCAACCCATTACCCAAACAAAGCCAACCCAGAACGAAACCTTGGAGGGAATAGAGGAAGGTAGGCAGGAGGGGAAGGAGGGCTTAGAAGGAGCTAGGATGGTCGGTATAAAGGCGGAAGGAAAGAAGGTTTACCTGAGAAAGAAGAGTAAGCAAAGGAAAAGGAAATTGAGTGAGATTGAGAAGCTTAAGAGTGGAGTAAATTATGAGGAGGAGAACAGGAGTATGAAGAAAAGAAGAGGGGAGTGTTGAGTAATACCAGTAAGTGATAGAGTAAGGCTGGAGTGGAAACCACCAGAAGGGAATAAAGTAAAACTGAATTTTGACGGGAGCTCCTTTGGAAATCCGGTCATCTCAAGAATAGGAGTATTAAGAAATCCAGAAAGGAGGATATTGGGTATGTTCTCAGGACCAATTGGCACCGGAAACTCACTGAAGGCTGAACTATTGGCATTACTACAAGGGTTAAAGCTAGCCAAACAGCTAGGATACAGACATGTTGAAGTGGAAGGGGATTCAAAAGTAGTAATTTCATGGGCAGCAAACAGCAGTCATACCCCATGGACGTTTAAACATGTGATTAGGGAAGTGGAGAAGATTGCAAAGGAGGTTGAGGCTGAATTTAAATGGGTCCAAAGAAGTGCAAATGGGCTAGCTAACGGTTTAGCAAAACAGGGGGCATTGAGACGGCAATTATTTAGGGCTGCACTGTAATGAGGGATAGAATAGAGTGATTAAGGGCGATCAATAGTCCCATCACCAAGTTGTATAAACTGTTTACAATCTGAATTTTAATAAAATACATGTTTACTGATCAAAAAAATGAAACAAAAAAGAGCTGTTCAACCCAACATCTCAGCAGGATGAGAAAGAAACTGCTATGACATTGTTTAAGGGTTGCAATATTATGGAGCATTTAGGGGAAAGAAACACAATGATATTTGATAATAAGGAGGTGGGGGTGGAGTATTTGATTGATTTGATCGAGGTAAGGGTGGTCCATTAGGTATCAGTTTATGAAGAGTTCAAAGGTATTAAAATGGATGATCTCTTTAAGAGGGTGGAAAACTCTGGATAACTGTTTAATGGAAGAGCACAGAGAGTGATTAATTGATCCACCCCAAGTAGGCAGCCTCAAGTTCAACTTTGTTGGCTTCTGTCCGGGCAATCTGGGTGAATCAGGGGTAGGTGTTGCTGTAAGGGATGAATCTTGTACTATCAAGTTAAGTTTCATTGAAGCAGTTGGTGTTGGCAACTCACTGAAGGCTGAATTGTTGGCACTACAGAATTGGATGGGGGTGATTGTTGACAGTCACTGCAAAGTAAAGTTGTTATCTCATGGCTTAATTCTGAGGAAGAGCCATCATGGAAGTTCAGGGTCTAGGTCAGGGAAGCCAAAATTACGGAAGAAACCCAAATAACTCATTCAAGTGAGTCCCAAGATCAACTTATGCCCTTGCTGATAGTCTAGCCAAAGCTAGTGTCAATTGTCAAGGGTGTATTTGGGGAATGCCTGGGCCAAGGATCCAATTGTAACCTGCTAATTGTTATATTTGATGTGCATGATCAGCTCTTAGATGTTGTTGTAATTTCCCTACTATCTAGCCTTGACAGTTTTGGGTTCTTTCTTCAGATTTTAATGCAACTCTGTTGTTTATCAAAAAAATTAATGTTAATAGAAATACAAAATAAATGGAGGCGCATTACCTTAAAAGCATCAGGGAGGACCTCTGCTATAACCATCCAAATCATACACCCAGCAGCAAAGCCCGTACAAAAAGGTAACAATTTGTTAAATGCATCAGCGCATATGAATGATGGCACAGCTACAATAGGCTGCAGGGAAAAAACATATGTCAACACACATGTTGAGGGAGATCAAACAACCATAGAGGTGAAACAAAGGGTGATTTTTTTTCTGCCAAGCATAAACTGAAACTTCATAATTAAACATCATCTGAGGTTTGTTTGTTCATTAACAACTTAACACTTTTTTTGAGAAAGAAGGTAAAGCATTCATTAACACTATATTACGTATTTATGTTGCTGAAAGATATACACTCAGATGATAACACGCATTATTAGAAGATTCAAACACTGTATTTGCATGATACAATCCACCTAAATTCATGAAGCTTGAGCAAGAAAGTAACATATTGCCCAATATGCAGCACTTGCTATTCCATTCAACCATTTGCCTTTCACTCAAAGGATAACATATAGGAGTACAACTTGGTTGGGCTCAGGTTGAGCATTTCTTAAAATTTGAAAGTGTAAATTCTCAATTTGGGTAACCAATTTTCACCCTTAAAAACATAAACCAAACTGTTATTAGAAATTATGCAGTAAGAAATGCTCAAACACTACCTGGGGTAGTGATGTAATCACACTCCATAGCATTGCATTTTTTGGAGAAACCCCTCTTGATGCAAGAACCATACTAACAGCTAATCCTTCTGGAATGTTGTGCACAGCTATAGCCAACGTTACCAAAAGGCCTTGAGAAAATCCTTTTGATCCAGCAAAAGAGACACCAACCCCAGAGCCTTCTCCAAAAGAATGAAGAGTCATTATCCCAATAACAAGAACAACCTTACTTGCCTCTGCACCTTTTATATCCAACATGCTTATTTCCCCATATTGTTCAAGAAACTGCATGAAAACAAAGATGCTCTTCATAAGAAAAAGTTGACATGTAAATGTAGAAATTGCATCTTCACCAATGAAGAGTTCATGGTAAACTAAACGCACAGAGATGTTTAGAAAATGGAGAGCTGTGTCCCTGTTGCTTCTATCCACGATCATGCCAGTATATCTAACCGGGTATCATAGTCTGCAGATGCTCTAGATAGCTAGAGAAGGGATTGATAGAAATTCTTTGTATCCAGATAGATTTGCCAGGCTGGTTGTGTATGAAAATCTGTAATTAGAAAGCCTCTGATTGCTGTTTTTGCTTTCCAACCTTTTTTTGTTTCCACTCATCTCTTGAGCCTAAGGTTCTATTGTATAGATAATTTACTCTATTCTAATAAAATTCCTTGACCTTGTTACCTATCAAAACTATCTTAGAAATGGGACATGACCATGTTATGACAAACCTTTACACTTCTATAAAATACAAATCAAGACAAACTGGACAGTTTCATTTAGAAAGGAATAGAAATAAAATGTTATGTAACTTAAAAATGAAATCTATCCATGGAAGGAATAGAAACATATTGCAAAGACCTTTTCTTCTTGGGGCGGGGCAGGGTGGGAGGCAAATGGGTAGCCCTCCCCCAAATCCCCAAGACACCCCCCCCAACCCTGGTGAAGGGGTGATTCAATCCCAAACCTCTGCTATAACAAGCTAGAGACCTTACCAGCAAGCACTGGCACCTTCACAAAGACATTTGCATTGAAGAATGTCAAAAAACAAATTATAAGTGGTTGGTATACATTACCTTCTTACAAAGCCAAATGAACATGCCACCCGCTAGTATCCCAAAGACAACCCAGTTCCCACTGCCATGGGACTGGCCTTCTTGGAGAAGGTCAAAGCTTGCAGCCAACATCACCCCGGCAGCCATTCCATTGCATACTCCAGCCCATTGTGGATCAAGCTCTACAAAGAAGAACGGAACAGCACCTAACCCAGTTGCAGCAGCCATTGCCAGAGTAAACCATGCAACTGTGGAAATGGATACTCTACCATTCCCACCCTTCCTCTCACCAAACCCATTATATTTATCCTTGGAGACATCAGAGGCAATCTGGATACCAGAGCCATCTATAACAGTATTTTCTACATCCCTTTGAGGAGCAGTCCTTATCCTTCCAGTAAATTTGCTTTCAGGCTCAGCTACAACATAACCATATAACACTACAAAAAGAGTTAAATGTAAGAGGACCTGCCTTAAACTCAAAGCCATTGTTACTCATATAGGGTTCACCAGATTTGATGTTTCCAATTGGTATGCTTTATCTGGATCATCCTTCAGTGCTGTAAACTGATCAATCTGTTGTTTCCTCAAAAACTTGTAGGATCCAAGGTATTAAGAGTCAATTTCCAGGTAAAATGGTCAATGTATGGTATCCAGAAGGAAAATCAGGGAACAAAAAGTCACTCAAGAATCAAACTCCAAAGCTGCACAAAATCAGACGAATATTTATAAAATTGAATTAAAAGATAAAAGTTAGTTATCAATGACAACATGGAGAAATTACATGGAAGAAATCTAAAATTAAACCAAAACAATGCAAAATATATATATATATATATATATATATATATATATCAAATCACAAAATGATTTAGTTCCACGTAGAACCAAAAGGCATACTCCATATCTCTAATGAACAGGCAATATATGAAAATTGAAGAAAGATCAGTTGGAATGAACAGCATATATTTAAGAGAGCTATGAAAATGAGGCTATTGCTCCCAGTCAATAAAAGATCCTAAAAGAAAACTTAATTTCCACCATAAATCACACCTACAAACCGAATTCAAGAATTATCATGGACTGAGTTATTTATTTAGCTATTTAATGTCAATAACTCACAATAAATACCACCATAAATCACAATAAATGCACAAAGAACTCTTTGTTTGTGTTTGAATAAGCTTTTGCTTTTGAGTTTTGGAGACTGTGAAAAACAAAGAGTTGCTTAAAAACAAGGTTATCCAAACGCAACCAAAGTTGTCAAAAACATCAAGAAAACAGTGAACATTCTTTATTTTCAATGACGATAATAATGCCCTAGTTTCGCCACAAGTTAGGCCATCGGTTACATGCAAAGATTAATTTGTTTAAGAAAATTAATTTCAATCGACAGATTCAAATTACCAATCTCACAAAAAAAAAAACTACATATCTCCAGAAAACCAGAAAGAACAAACGTCGACAGGTATCGAGAGGATGAATGAGAAAAAACCCAGTTGCGATCGGGCGGGGGAAACTCAATTGAAATTGAATAATCATAATTGATATTTAATTTAATGAGCAAAATGGCAGTTGTGATTGAATGGACAAAACGCAAATGAGATAGAATGAACAAGACCAAGTTAACATAGAACGAGAAAAATTCAATTGAGAATGAACGAGCAAAACCTAGTTGAAATTGAACGATCAAAACCCAACTGAGACTGGACGACAATGAGCAAAACCCAAGTCAGGTAGCAACCGGACAAAAACCCTAATCCCGAAAGGAAACCCTGATTTTGGACGCAATTAGAAACATAGAATATACCTGTTCGGACATTGCTTCCCATATAGAACCAGGAGAGAAGAACGAGAGATTAGATGAGTAAACCCAACTGAGAACCTTTAAAAAGATCAAGAGACCGATTCAATAATTTAATATCATTTATTATGTCAGCACGTTGATTTGTTGCATAAGTCAAAAAGGGAAAAAAACCAAGAATAAAGGGAATAAGAAACAGACATGGAAGCTGTAAGGAAATCCTCAATGAGGTGAGAAAACCTCTTTACTGGATGAAATGGAATCCAGTATAGCTGATTCTGATCCCGGGAAATTCCGATGGGCGGGAAAGAGGTTTCCCGACGTGGATGGAGAGGAAAAGCAGCGGGTTATCGTTCGCTGGTTTTGGTGGTGTTGTTGGAAATTTGCGGAGCTCTGAAGAAATGAGACAAGGGTTGATGACTAATGGTCTAACACTCCGACTTGGGACAATCAAATACCGAATATACCCCTGTTTCGAATACAATGTCGAAATTATCCTCGATTCACGTTGTTTATTCGCTGTCTGGATAGGTGGAATCTGGAATTTTCCTTTTTGTGGGCGGTGGAATCTGAAATGTAATGCGACGGGTTCAGTCTGCAGTCTGCACTGCTGGGTCCCGACTCCCGAGTTCCAACATTCGACCCAACACGGATGGGATCGAATCCCGAAGATTTCGTGAAAATCACTGCTATGTTGGCTGATTTTAGTGATTTTTATAAAATCGGCCAAAAATCGATTATTGAAGGGGACAATTGGGACCGGTGCGTTTCACCATCGTTCCCCATTTCTGCTGATGTGTTATGCATGCCACATCAGCAAATAAACGAAATCAGTAAAAAAAATAGTATTTGATAGCTCTGTTTTTTAAAAAAAAATGTTTTTGTAATAATTGATTTTGGCATTCGGGAAAAGAAGGGTTACTTGAAACATCAAATTTTTATTTTTTGAATCGCCTAATGATCCTGCATCACCCCCACTGACATGGTACATTGAAATTTGAAAAAACTTCTTGTCGTTATAAATGTATTATAATATTAAACCAAATCACTATAAGCATCCAGTGAAACGCACCAGTCCCAAGCATCCCCTAAATGAACCCTTTTTCATGATCACTTTTTTTATGATTTCTTGATTTTTAGTTGATTCTTGTTTTTTAAGACATAACATCTAATAGGGCATTGAATAATAACTCTAATACAAAACTAATGATCATTAAAAATCAGTACTATACAAATTCTATGCTGATTTTTCAAAAAATGACTTATATGATATAAATGATACCAAACAACAATTTTTGGTGACTTTTCAAAAATCATCAATTTCTAGATAATCAACAAAGAGGGATCATCATCAATACCAAACATCACTTAAAATTGGGTTCACTATGATAAGATGTTGGCTTGCAATTTGCACCTTTCAATGCAGCATAAAGAAGCAAAAGGGGTAATGTCTTACCGGGTATCCGATCAAACCGGCTCTCTAATCAGACCTTATCCTAGGGACCATCCAGTCCAATGTGTTTTTTTTGCCCCAACCCATGTAATGTATCGGCAATTATGTATTTTACTAGTGTTAAAATCCATGGCCAAGATTTTTGAGTGCAGCCTAAAGAGCAAAAGGAGAGGGCAAATGGATATTTAACACTAACATCCATTTGTGTTAGATATGGTGAAGAAGAAAGAGATGGCAATTTTGGATTTTTAAAATATTATAATAACCATGTGATATTACATGCATGTTTAAAGTATTGATACATTCCATATATACAAATAAAGAGTCGGTTTTAAATAGGGATTATAGCAGATAAGTGCAACTTTTAGGCCCTAATATCAATAAAAGTAATATTTAAAAAAAAAATCAAAAATAGGTTAACTTTTTAAAAATAATATCAATTTAGGGCAAAAACATCGTTCATATTATTCCTCTGTCAACCCATTCATCAGCGCCATCGTCCGCCGCCTTTGGCAATGCCTCCACCTATCTCCACCCACCTCCGCTTCTGCCTCTGGCAACATTGCCGGAGGTGGGCGGAGGCGGTGATGAATAGATTGCAGGAGGAAGAAGATAAACAATGGATTTGCCCTCAATTGATATTATTTTTAAAAACTTAACTTATTTTTTAAATTTTATAAAAGTATTACTTTTATTGATATTAGGGCTCTAAAGTTGCCTTTATCTATTATAATCCCTTTTAAATATGCCCACCCCCTAAAAATAATCAAAGTCTAAAACACCCTTTAGGATTTTCGGACAGCTCCTGATATAATACAATACGGAATGTATCGTATCAAAATTTTAAATCTTGGTTATATGTAAACCGATTCTAATGAAGAAGTAACGGATGGGTGATATTTGTTTTATTGTGAAAAATTTGGAAATACTTCAATTCGTTTTGCATAATATGGGGATATAATTAGTCAATTTCACAAAAGTCATGGATAGTTAAATATTTATAAATATGCATTAAAGGTTGAAATGTCATATAGAGAAATATAAAGGCTGATTTAAACGGACCACCCACGCCAACATGGGGTCTTGAACCGTTCAATGTAAGCTTTCTCAACTTCCACGAGTCAATGCTCATATTTATAAAATTAGTTGAACTGTTTTGGGTGTGACGCCTGACATGCATTGCCAAATTGCCAATGAATGAAGTCAATGAACCATGAATGTCAACTCATTAAAACTTTTAACCGTCTCAGACCTCTGAAATTCATATTTGATATTTTTATTTATATATTTATTATATTTATGTGTACTTAATAGCGTGTGAATGCGTTGTCTTAACATATCTCAAGGATTTTATTTGATTTATTGTAGGGAACTGACTTGATCGTGGGTCTCTTTAGAGAGAGGGAGGATCAAAAGGAATAATACTACTACATGTGATTCACATGGGGTTGGTAGGGTAGGATTTAATCATTTTTTTCTTCAGCAAGAGAACAGGGTAATAAGAGTCTACAAAGAAACACAAAAGAGAAAAACAAAGACAACAAAAGAGAGTTAAGAACCTATAGTAACATCAAAGTCATGAACATCATCCAACTTTGTTTTAATCACTGCTAACTAATTAAGCTCTACAACATGATCATGATTCATGATGTGTACGAACGAGGGCTGAAAAATGTTCAACACCCACAACAATTTTATCTACACCTAATTAAGGTTCAAAGTATTGGAAATGTAAGGTGTATTGGTTGGATACGTATGGATATAGACGAAAAATTAAGATACGTATAAATATGATAAAAAATTTAAATAAATTCTTAAAAAATATATTAGTAACTATATTTACATATTTTATATCTATACTATTTTAAAAAGTATGAATGGCCTCAAGAATATTTTTGGAATTTTTTAAGGACAATATTTACCCCCTCTATATTTAAATTTAATGATAAAAAAATGAGGGCAAATTGGGCAATTGGTTCTTGATATTAAATGGGTTGAGAATAGTTAATTTAAAGATATTCAATGCATTCAATCCCCTCTCATTAAATCCAACATTTAAGTTATTAACTTGCATTCATGTTCATTGAATCATATATCTAAGTCATTTTTATTTCTTCTCATCATTAAGTTCTATTAATCAAATCCATTCCTAGTAAATTAATAATTTCAATAACATAAAACCTTATACCTTTAAAACCTACCTAGCAAAAATAGTGTTTTCATCTAAGTGGTGGTAAGAAATTAAATCATTTTGGGTCAAATGAGTTAATCCATGTTGCCACGATTAAATAATAAAATTAAAAAAAGTGAGAACATTTTTAACATGCATATTAAACAATAATAAGTATCAAATAATAAATGTTTTCATTAATGATGAAAATGGAATATAAAATTTAAAACCAAATGGAAATAAAAAATATTTTTCTATTCTCTCTCATTACATCTTATATTTAAAACATATTTTTCTCACCATTAAATTCTTGTAATTAAATCCACAATATTAATTTTAATAGTATAAAAATAAATATTTTGAAAACAAAACCATTTTCTTCCCTCTCGATGGTGGGCAAGCAATTTGACCATTTGGGGTCAAATGAATTAATAAATAATGCCATAATTAAATAATAAAAATTTAAAATAAATAATTGTGAAGTGTAAGAAGTGTTTTTATTAAAGATGAAAATGGAAAATCAATTTCAAAATCTACATAGAAATTAAATGATGTCATAGTCAAATAATAAAATTTTTAATAATAGAAAACACAAAGAATCACAAAAATAAAAAATAAAAAGATAAGAGAAAATTTTGGGCACATATCTAATTTTATATATGTATAAAAAATAAAATATTGAGTATATCTCTAATATTGTACATTCATTATATTGAACAAAAATATGTTTTATACATAAGAAATAATTTTATTAATGATGGAAATGTAATAAAAAATTTAATGTCAACCTAAGAATCAAACAATTTTTATTTTTTTTATTTTGAGTTAGTGGTTTGAGTAAAATGATACCATAGACAAACAAAAATTAAGTGTGATAAGTAAAAAATATTCTATATAATGTAAATGAAATATATAATTTAAAGGGAAAGTTATAGTCAAAGTCAGTTGTACATTTTAAATTAGGTTGCAGGTTGGTCCAAAAACCAACCAAACTCTAAAAACCGGCTCTACATTTTAAGTTATAAATACCCCCACCATGTCATTAGAGGCTTATGTGGCAGTTTCCAACATGAGACTCTTATTCCATGTTGGACGCAACAAAAAACCTATAACGAAAATAGCTTTTCAGTTTCTCTCCCACTCCCTTTGTCTCTCGATCTCCCTCCCTTCTTTCTCACTATCACAGTCATCTCTCGATCTCCCCGCTCTCTCTGTCTCCCCCACTCTCTCAGCTTCGGTCTGTAGCCAAATCAAAACCTCTCTCTCTATTGTTCTCCCTCAATCTTTCTCATTCTTCTCCCTCACTCTCCCTCTCAGTCAAAATCTCCTTCTCCCTCAATCTCTATCATTCTCCAATTGGTATAACTTTCATAGCCAAGAGTTTCTTGTGAATTTTATCAATTTGGTGTAATAATTTTTGAACCATACCAAGTTGGTCTCATGCTCTTTTATACGATCTAATTAATACCATATAAGTGTGTAAGAAAATAAGAAAAAAAAAACGAGAGAGGGAGAGGGAGAGAAACTGAGGGAGAACGATAGAAATTAAGGGAGAAGGAGAGATCGACCGAGAAAGAGAATGAGAGAGATTGAGGGAGAACGATAGGTAGAGAGAGTGAATGAGAGAAATTGATATAGAGAACGTAAATACAGAAACCAAAAACCATTTTTATTTATTTTCAAATCACATAGTCGTTGAGCAAATAAAGATGAGTGTGAGTGAAAGAGTGTGTGTGTGTGTGTGAGAGAGAGAGAGAGACTAAAAATCCTTTTTTTATTTTTCAATCACCCAACATTAAAGAGCAATTTCAGTATAAGCTTTCTATTGTATCCAATATGGATTAAGAGTCCTGATGTAGCGCGATCCGGTCACTCCTAGTTGGCGCTCACGTGGCTCCTGGGAGGTACCTAAGATGAGAAAGAAGAAGAATCTCTGGAGAGTTTACCCAGCGGAGATACTTCGATGCTTAAGTTAGTACTATGAAGGAGAAGCAAGAAGGATACGAAGGCTAAGAGTGCAGATAGCGCGATCTCACTATTCTTTAGAGATTAGGGATCTCCATAAGAAGTTTCTCTTCTGCCCTGAGGGATTTTATAGGGACACTCACATTAGGTCGGGCATAACCGC